>PVKE010034438.1:0-17386 GCA_004027555.1 Craseonycteris thonglongyai
GTGCATAGTTATTTCTATTTTACTTTTTGACAGATAGAGAGAGAGACAGAGACAGAGACAGTTAGAGAACCGAACTGTGGGAACTCCCCAGTTCAGCACGTGGGTCCTGCCTGGGCCGGAGCCGGGATTCGATCCTCGGTCCTCATGGCCTCAAAGCGAGCGCTCAACCCGCTGAGCCGTCCCGGCTTTCCCTATTTTTCACTCTTTTGATGCATATTTCCAAATCTCCCCATCAAAGACTTGTGCTAATTTGCATTCCCACCAGCAGTGCATGATGCTGCCCATTCCCCTACCCCCCGGGGAATCTATTTAATCTTCGCTAATCTGAGAGATGAAAAACAGCATCCCATTATTGTTTCAGTTTGCATTTCTTGGATGGTCGTGTAGTTGAACGTTTTTGCTCCTAATACTGCTCACCTGTTGTTCTTCATGACTGTGTAATTAAATGTTAGCTTACATTTTAAAAAGAGATAGCAAATCAGCTAAGGAAGAGTTGTGTAACCCACTCAGCACATCACTGAAGCCACCCCACCCCCCACCCCCTCACACCCTCACATAGAATTCGTCAATGCCTTGAAGCTGTTCATTCTCATGTATCTGAGGACACAGCCTGGGCTTTGTATTCCTCATTAAGGAAGTCTTTATTTTCTTCTTGTAAGATGTGAGTCATAGAAAATTGTCCATGATCAGTTTTAAAAGCTGGTGGGCTTGTATTTTCTGGAAATACATGTAAGGAAACAAATTAGTATTATAGATTTAGAATCTAAGCTTCAGAGTGGGATCCAACAATTTGGACTTGCCACTTGTTTGGAGTTTTGATCATCTTTAGGTTTCAACTTGGAGTTCAAGGAATGTTATGCATCAGAACATTCAATAATAATTTTTCCTGTTATATTAATTTTAGAAAGAAGTCAGGGAAAAGTGTTGTAAAACAGGACCTGATACTGACATCCATTCTCTACATTACTTTTGACCAGGTTCCTTTATGCTGCTCCATCTGAAAAACAAAAAAATACCAGCACACTAATTCAAGGTACCATGTCTGATATGACTCTCTGGATTTCCGAATGTACCTCAAGCTTGCTTATGTGGTCATACCAGGGATTACAGCAAGAGTAATTTTTAACTGTCCAAGGTCCTGAAACCTTGCAATTTTTTTTTCCCCCTGCTACAAGCTTGTGCACTATTTTTGAACCCTGAATGACTTTCTGTACTTCCATACTTCTTATGTTCTCTTTCTTGTATATTTATCTTAAGTTAGTACATTTCAATACGGGCCATTTGATTGACTAGAGCAACTGTGTGTGTGATAGAGTGCTGGAAGTTTTTAAGAACTACTTAAAAAAAATAATAACCAAAACAAATACATGTACTGATGGCTGTGACTGTGAGACCAAGCATCTTCTAAGCCAACTCAAAAACACAAACCAACGTGACCTAAACCAAAGGTAAATAGAGACCTAATTGCAAATGGAAATTCTAAAGAAAGAGATGAGCAGACCAAATCATCAGGAATATGAGTAAATAATATGATAAACTCAAAAATTAGCAGCGAAATACTTAAAAAAAAACTTGTAAGATAAAAGGGACATGAGGAACTAATGTTTGGTTTTAATGGTATCTATGGAGGGACAAGGAACAGGACGTGCCATTTTATAGGAAGAGAGGATGACACTGGAAAGACACACAGTTTGTACTATTTTAGTCTCTACCACAATGAAAGGGCAGCTGTGATCAGATAGACATGTGGCTCATGCACCATCTGTGATAGGAGGTGGAACATCAAACTAGAAAAGGAAGGAAATGTCAGCATTTATTGAGTGAGCACTCAATGTAGCTTTGTGAAGTGGGCTCCATGTGAAGAGAAGTATAAACTAGGAAGGATGAAGAGATGGGGCAGACAGACAAAAAGAAAAGACTCAGAAGCTCAAGGTTGAACTCTTTCATTGGACAACAGAAGCTCAGAAAGGCTAAGTGACTTGCTCAAGTTTGCACCATTTCTTAGTGGCAGAGCTGGGGCTAGAACCTCGTTGCTCCAATCTCTGTCCTGGTGGGCCTTCCACTTTATGACATCTGTCTCATATGAAAACACTTAACAGTCACACAGACAAGAATGAATTGAAGTGAGACACAGGGGATTAGAGAAACAGCAATAAAATGAAAGGATAAAGTGAATAGTGTGGGAAGTAACTGCCATATAAGTTAACAAGGGCAACATGTGAAATTCGATTAAAGTTTTAAAGAGAAGAAAAGGCATGAGAAAGACAGAGGTAATGGTTGGCCCAAAGTCACCAACAGGAGCCCATAAACTATAATCAAACATATGGGGCCAATCAGAGAACAGGTTATAGGAATGTGCTCAGCAAATAAAGGACGAGGGTGTCATAAAAGCTTGATTAACCAGAATGTATCTGAATCAAGGACAACTAAAATTTCTGATTCTGTAACTTTGCTTTTTTTTTTTTTAATAACCCGCAACCTGAACCATGGTTGAAAATGTTCCTCATAAATGTTTTATGAAGACTTGAGGCCAGTCAGGATATTTCTGTTTTACCCCAAACTCAGTCACAGACCAGTTGTTTGTCCTCAAGAAAGTCAGCTTACCTCTCAGGAACTCCCTGCCCCCATATCTGATGTCAGCTTTAAAATGTCCCTTTGCCAGAAAAGTACTCTATATTTAAGGTGACCAGATTTTAACATTGGTAAAGGGGGACACCATTGACCAGGGGGGAGGGGGTTCTTGATTAAAAATTGGGTCTATCTCCCGCCGTTCCCTAGCTTGTGGTGCATTCTTTCCAAAAATTGGGACTTTTTTAAAACGCGGCGGGACGTGGGACAAATTGTTAAAAATCGGGACTGTCCCACCCAAAGCGGGACATCTGGTCATCTTACTATATTAGTTGTACCTGTATTACCAGTAAAAGTCTCAGCATCAAAGACAGAAAGTAAAAGATGATATTTTCTAGGGATGAAAGACGGCAGAACATCACTGCAAATGTAGAAACCTCACATCCCCCCAGTCGCTTGCCTAATAAAGTAACACTATATCCAGCTGGTCAGAGGTGGAGTGTGGATTTTCCTCCCTAGTAGTTTAGAATGTGATTATGATCCGTCATTCTTGGCTCAAAAGCAAAGGAAGCATCACTATACTTTACATTCAAGCTTAATGATACGGATTTCACAAAAGAACAGGATTACGATCTTGCAGAACTACAAGAATCTGATCTTCTAGTAACTGACAGAAAAATAAGGAAAACAAAGGAAGCTGAAACTGTCCAGAAATGACAAACATAATAATATATTTTCTCTTTCAAAACTAGTTGAAAATGAATTTGTATATGACATAAAGCACTTAATTCACCCCCCCCCAATTGACCTTGAATAATTGGAACCCATGAACTACTTTGCTCATTGTATCCACCTATGTATCTTATATAAAGGGCCACAGCATACAGTTGTGAAATGTGTGCACTGTGTACAGGCCGAGGGGGTGAGCAGGGCCTAAAATCTGTTCCAAGTCCCGGATTCACGGCTGTGCTTCCTGGTATCAGCATGTCCGCCTCCACCCCTCCCTCCAACCCCCAAAAGTGTCTCCTGATTTGAACAAAGGCACAACCTGCAGGTCAGGCCCGTGCTGTGGTTCTCTTTCCACCAGAAGTAGTTAGTGCTGTTCCCTCACTGCCATCTAAGCTAGCAGGGACCAGGCTTATATGGGCCAATGACCATATCAAATAGCAGTGGTCGTCCAGTCTTGCAGTGACTTTGTTTCCAATCTGGCAAATATATAACAGTATTTGATCCTTCTGAGATGTAGCCGGGGACAGACTTGGTGGGCTTTGATGAGCCCAGATTTTACTATGGTGCAATGGCTAGTAGGCCAATAATCAATGGTGGCTTTCCTAAAAATGTTGGGTTCTTTCTAACGGAAGGTTAACGGTCACTTACAACTTTTTGGAACCCAAAGATATGGTTCTTTGGAAAGTTCTTGGGAAGTAGTGCCCTGTATTTGGAAAGAAACGAAAAAGAATTATCTTCCAATCAAAAATACAATAAGAACCAGGAAATTGTGGTTGTCAGCTTAACTTTGATTCCTGATGAAAAGAGTGGTGCAGATCAGTAATTGTTTTGCAGGTCTGGGTGGATCAATATTTCAGTGATTGTCAGCAACATGAGATTGCTCTTTTAAAAAGCAGAGTATCCGAATCTAAGTATAGGAGTATTATGTCATTAGAAAGAGATTTTCTTTCTATAATGAGCATTATTTATGGACTATTGCAGGAATAGAGCAGGCCCAGCAACATGTTATGGTCATGCAGAATGGAGGATTCCTGGGAATGTCAATGCAATTCCAGCAAGACTGCTTATCTGACTAAATATTTCATGATGGCCACATATTTGGTGTAACTCCACGGACATAATAAAGGCTTCCACACCTCCCTCCCTGCTCACCTCTTTCCCAATACTGCATTTCAAGCTTGTCTAACCCCTAGCCCATGGGCCACATGCGGCCTAGGATGGCTTGGAATGAAGCCCAACACAAATACATAAACTTTCCTAAAACATTATGATATATATCTATATATCTCTATCTCTATATCTATATATCATGTATCATTAGTGTTAGTGTATTTTATGTGTGGCCCAAGGTGATTATTCTTCCAGTGTAACCCAGAGAAGCAAAAGATTGGGCACCCCTGCTTTTATTGATTTGATGATGCCTCATGGTTGGTTTAAAATTCATATTCATTATTTTGGCTTGAAGGTTCACCTGCTGTTGAAATGCAAACATGTCTGAGATGGGAAAAACATTCATTAGGCATCATTGGGTCTTTCAGAGAGCACACTAAGGGGGGGAAGAATATAAGGAAACCCAGAAGGTGTGAGATGTCAATAAGATAGGAAAAGAGTAGAGACTGTTTCAGCTACAATTTCAAGTGGAACTGACTCGACTTTAGGGATTGAAATAACTTTATGTAATCAACTTCACATAAGCAATGGTAATTTGACTTAGAGATGAGTGAGGGGTATGGTTTGATTTCTACATCCATCCCTAATTAGCCAGGTTTACTTGGAGAAGTCACTAGCCTCTCCACGCTCCAATTTCCTTCTGAATAGGTATTTAAGTGTCTAATAGATGGCAGACATTACTTTAAATGAAATCATGATGAAAAAAATACCCATCTTTTAGTATTCTAATGAGAAATAAATGGGGGTAATCTTAAAATGTGTTTGCTCTGTGCCTGGCAGAGAGTAAGAAAAATCTTATAGTGCATGTAAGCATAAGAATGATCCCTTAAACCTGTAAATCCCTACACAGTGTACAGAACACCTTCAACATCTATTACTTCCTGTAGCAACCCTGTCGGTGGAACTAGCCAGATATTTAGTGTTCAGTTTTATAAGGGCAGAAACTGAATGGAGCTTGGCACAATTCACTTGCTTCATTGTACTTCCTATGGAAGAAGGATGCTGGCTAAAATGTGGGTAAGTTGGCCAAATACTTTGTGTTTATTATTTATCCCTGTTTTATAGATGGAGAGACTCAGTAAGGCTTAAAGAGATTTTGATTTTCTGTTCTGAAGCCTGCAGGGAAAAAGATGCTTTTAAGAAAAGCATGAATTGGCCAAATGCTTGTACATATTGGTAAAGAGGTAAAAATAGTTACTTGACACGAAGAAGAGGATGTTAGACAATTTAGTCTCCAATAGACAAAAGTTATTGTATGGGTCTTATTGCTCTTTATCTTCACTTAGGTGTTGGAAAATTAAGGAAGAAAGATATAGACTGTAAGTAAGAAAAGATTTGACCTTACCAATATTCCTTCAATTTTGGGAAAGCCTATCAATACTGTTTGGAATCTCTTTCACTAGCTATATGAGCACTTTCTGGGGGGAAATCCAGCCACAAATGCCTGTAGTTTTCATATTACATGGCTAGATACTATCTGGACAGACTTTGAATTTGGAAAACTTGGGTACACATACAAATTGGAAACCCATTCAGAGGTGGAAAGCTGAACCAGGAAGCGTCTTGAAGTGACCCCGTCCAAATCTGGTATGATTCAGCAGACCTGTATGTGACTTAGTGGTAGGAGAGGAAAGTCCTAACATTACCTTTAGTCCTGGGATTTTCAACCAAACAAATATTTGCTTTAAAAGCAGCAACAAACAAAATGAATACATTTCAAATATTCCCATTGGGTGCTGAGACTATGGCCCACCTCCCCATTCAACTCCCTTTTCCATAGGTCAGACTATCCCAAGCCTTTCATGGGCGCCCGGGAGAAGCATTTGTCCATCTGGCAGCAGGGTGGGTCCTTTAAAGGATTTTCAACTCTTTGCCAAGATGAAAGGCTCTGGGATAAGACTTGCCCATAAATAAATAGATGGTTAAAAACACGCATGCTGTCTATAAGCCATCACATTGTGGTTCAAATTAAAACTTTCCTAGAATGCCATGAAAACCAGAGCTCACTCATTATGGTGTGCAACCTTGAGGAATTCTTGTTTTTAAATACAGTAAAATACCATATGTGCCTGTCAACTTGATGTGTATGTATGAAAACACTCATCCATCCCTGAATTTTGGGGGGGATAAGAGACAAAGACAATGTCTGTGACTAAGGCTAGGACGAAGTCTAGGGGAGAAACTTGAATGAGCAGCAATAAAACGGCCTTCTATTTCATGGATTTATAGAGGGCATTGAGTTATTTTAATGACCCACCGTGGTCAGGAAATTGCCTTTTTCTCCCTTTGACTCAAATGATCTTTAGCTACATTACGCCATGAAGCATCAGAAAACAAATGAGTTTGGATGCTTAAAAAAATCAATGTCATTAAAATAAAGATGGAGGAGTTTTTCTGCACTAAAGTACACTAAAAATATGTATTAACCAGTGCAGTTTTTGATTGGATCCTGTTTTTTTACCAAACAACTATAACTTTTCTCTGTTTGAAACTTTTCAAACTAAAAATTTGAGGGAAACATCAAAGAATTTCCAGCTCCATCTCTTTAAAAAACTACCTGGGATTAGGTTTTGGTGATCACTCAGAGACAGGGAATCACCGTAAAACCTGTTTTATAAGAAGCAGGATTATAGCTCTGTATGTACCTTTTGGGTAAAATGTTTGGCCCAACGCCTTATGGGAGCTTAAATTCTATTTTCTTAAGGGCTGAAACGGAAAACAGAAACAAACTTACAAAGGGAGAGGATGCGGTTTCTGGTTATGAAACATATCCATCGGCCTGACACTGTAAGTATGACTTCTTTGGAGTTCACAGAACGTTGTCTTTCTTAATCCCCAATCAGAGGGTTGAGTCACCAGAATACAGCGGTGGGATTTGCGCCCACAGGGTGGGTCACTGAGCCCGGTGCCGCCTGCCAGCTGCTCGGCGGGGCCTCCTGGTCTCCAAGCCAGAAGCAGAGCCCAGATGACAGCATCACCTAGTAAGGGTGTGTGTTCTGCAGGAGCCGGTTGGGACAAGAAGGCAGATGTAGGCGTGACCAAACGCTGAGCACAAAGTAGAAACTTCAAGGGGGGAAAGAACGCATTTCCAGTGGGAGAAGTTTAACTTTCACGCACAATGACCCTGCCAGTCTTAGCGCCGAGTGGGGGTGGGGGCATCTCCACATAATGACCTGGTTCTTTGGACAAGAGGACTTGGGAGTGGTTTGGGGGTGGGGGTGGGGGAGATTTTGGAAGATTAGGATTTCTTCTGGGCCTCCAAGAGCAATGAGGAAAGCAAAGGGAAGCAGCCGAAGGCACGTGGACAAATCCGTGCACATGCTCGTGCATTAAGGTCGATTTTGGGTAGATCTGCCCCCCGGCTCCTCCTGTTTGCAGAACCAGCACTGAGCCGGAGTCCCCAGCAGCTGGGTCACCGCCTGAGATCCGCCGGCCGGCCCGTCTCCTGCCGCAGACCGGACTCCCGGCTCAGCTCTCCTCCGGCCGGCGCGTCCCAGCCACCGGGACACCCGCCAGGCGGCAGCCTGCACCCCTGCGCTCTCACGCGCCTCCCGGGCTGCGGCCGTGGGGAGGGCGCGACGCAGCCGAGTCGTGGCAAACTTCCTCGCAGGGGATGACAGGGGTCTCTGGGCTTCCGCCGCCCCCCTGCGCCGCACGCCTTTTAGGAAAGTGGCGCTGCCACGGCTGCAGGCCTTGAGCTGCAGGGCCGGGGCGGCCCGCAGCCACGCCTCCCTGGCGCGGACCGGCGCCCTCGCCCACGGAACGCCCCGGGGACGCGGCGCGGGACGGCTGGCGCGCCGCGGCCCCCGCGGGGAGACTTCAGGCCACGATGCGTTGTTTTCCTGCCGCAGGAAGCAGACACCGGCTCTTCCCACCACAGTGAACCGGCCCGTAGCCGCGGCCATGGAAGTGGCGGCGGCACAGAGCGCGAGGGATCCGCTAGGAGCGGCATCGGCTTTGGATGCTTTTTCGTCACACAGACCACTTCTGCCCTCCTTCTCGGGGTAAGTGGGCTCCAGTCCGGGATAAGGAGGGCGTAGACCCCAAGCCGGTGGACGGGGAATGGAGCGGCACAAAGGGTGAACGTGCAAAGTTGCGTTTCTTGGGATCGCGGCGCCCCCTCTTACGCCCCGCAGGCCCTTCCAAACACTGCGCAGTTGGGCCAGTTAGAGGAAGGCGTGCTGGGATTCATTCGTTGGTTAATTTTTAGTGGATCCTCCGCCCCCCTCTACCCCAACTTACTTGCCTTTGTCTACATGCAGAGGAGGGAGAAGGAAAGTGGAGGTGAGAGAAAGCCCCAGAGGCGGAGGTGGCTGGTGTTGCTGTTGGCGTGGCTTGGGGGGTCGGGGGTGGGGGAGAGGCACCTACTGATTAAACAAGAGAGATGATCCCAAGGCCCAGGACTCGTGCAAGTCCTGCAAGAGGACTCCAGACCCCTGATTCTGCTCATTCACCTCAACAGACCCATCCCAAACCTCCCAGCCTCCAGAGAATCAATGCTGCTGCTGATGCTTTTCTGGAAAAAGGTTCTCCAGGTCTCCATGTAACTTCTAAGAAAAACTGCAAACTGTTTTGGACGTGGGGGATGCTCGGTAAACGTGTGTTGATTGGTGGAAGGATGCACCCTCAGGCTGTGTTTTGTGCCTGGGGAATTTGCCACAGACAGTGAACTAGTTCCTTGACGTAGACCCCAGGGCACCAGGTTAGTCCAATTCGTTTTGCAAAGGAGGGGCTGCAGTCTCACACAGTGGAGGATTGCTCTTCACTACCCACAAGAATCCACGTGACAGCTGCAAGGTCAGATCCTCGGGTCCAGAGACCAGAGGAGCTCACTTGGGTGGGAATCTCTGTGGTGTGACCTTGGGCGAGTTACCTCTCTGAGCTTGGATCTTCTTACCTGTAAAATGGGACCAGTCAGAGCTTCCTCAAAGCAGCTCTGTAGGGAAGTGGAGAGAAGAATGAGAAGGTGAGCCGGCATTGGCTAAATGGCCTCTTACCTCCCTGTCACCAGAGGTTTCAGGAGACAGGGTGTCTCTCTGTGGGCCCTTCTGACTCCAAAGCAGGTAAAAACGTGGCGTTGCAGTGACCGGGAGCAGTTGCTGGGGAGAGGGCAGAGTGAGGCCCTGGGGGCTTTCTCAGGAGCTTACAAGCAGTGCCCGTGGGGTTTGGGGCAGAATTTGCGGACATACTGGCGTGTCTGCTGGCATAGCTGGAGAAGCCAAGGTTTCTTGTTTGTCTCATGCCCATGGCTCATCCATGCCCTAGCTTTCTAGGAGAGGTGTGGACATGGGGCCCCAGGGAATGTGGCCCTGAAACACCCAGAGGAGCCCCACAGAATGCTGAGGACACTGGGTAGCACTGGCAGATTGGTACCAGTTTTGCTTGAACAGGGTGTGTGGAGAACTCTTAGCTTTGGCAGCCTGTGTGGCCAAGAACACAACACTTACCCGCCCTTCCCCCCAGATGACAGAGGACCTCCGTGGATATTTTCCTGGGACTCAGAAACCTGGACCGGACAGGTCATAAGGAAGACCCAGGTGACACAGGGCTCCTCAAGATGACTCAAGGTGCCCTAGGGTGGCATGAGGTTCAGAGAGCAAGGCCCAGGGCACAGGTTCAGGGACAGCAGGCCGGCTCAGGGCGAGCTTGGCGGTCACATCCTCATGCATACGGCAAGGCTTTGGCCATGGAGCCCGGCGACCTCATGGCACTAGACAGCAAGTTTCATGAAGGCAGGGCCGGTGCCTGTCTTGTTCTGGGCTGTCTCCGGCCCCTCCTAGCCCAGTGATGACATAGAGGGAGTTCAAGATGCATCCGGAACAGGGTGCCTGAGCACTTCTCCCACTTCCTGCCCAACTCTATGCAATCCCTGCCTTCCTTGAGCAAGCATTTCTTGAGCATCTATTATGTGCAAGGCCCCGTTGCTAGGCATCTGAAGGACTTTGTAAACATTGTTCACATTGGTACTTGGAGCAGCCCCTTCAAGACCATCTCAGTCCACCAGGTTCTTCTGGAGACTGAGGTCCCACCGCAAGCCCTCGCGCAGCTTTAGGCGGGGGCTGTGCGGGGGTGGTAGGGACGACGCGCCAGGTTTAGCCTCTTTCCTAGCTCCCCAGCCGCCGGGTCTTGGCACCTGCTTTCCCGTGGGACCGCCGCGCCTCTCCCCAGCTCCCTCCCCGGCCTCCGAACAGCGGCCTCGGCTGGGCTGCAGGTAGCCGGGGACGAACCGGGGCTGCGCCTCGGTAGAGACCTTCCCGGGGCGGGGAGAGCGCGGCCGATGCCGAGCGGCCCCAGAACAAAAGGCTCCTGGCTGGCACCGGCCTCCCGAGTGCGCTGGGGACAGGGGTTCGGGGCGCAGGCGGGGACTGGAGTGAACAAATGAAGTGAGAAAAGAATGGGGGGTGCCCCCAGGGCGGGAGCCGCGACAAGAGATCACCCACGAGGCGGCGGGTGGCGGCTCTACCTCCGCCTCCCGCAGCGCCTCCCAGGCAGCGAAGCGTGTCTCCGGCTGCAACTGCGAGCCCGCCGCCGCCGCGGCCTCCGCGCCGGCCCGCAGCGCCAGTGAGTAGCGGCGCGCCTGCCGCCCGCTCCCCGCTCCGCCGCCCCCTGTCGCCCCGCGGGGCGAGTCCGCAGCCTGGGAGCCGGCGCCGGTGCCGAGCGCGCCCGCCCGGCCGGGCGCCTCCACGCGCTGCGCGCCCTCCCGCGGTGGTGCGGCTCCTGCGGCGCCCGGCGGGGAGGCTCGAGCTGCGCGCTCCCCGGGCGCCGCGCCACCTCCACGTCCAATGGCTTTCGCGGGGTGGCGAGTGGGGGGCGTCGCCCGCGGGCCAGGAGCCGCCGCCGGGGTGGGGCGCGTGTGCTCTGCGCCGCGGAGCCGGGCTGACGTGCCCGCACACGCGCGCGCCCGGGCGAGTGAGTGTGTGAGTGTGTGTGTGTTGGTGCGCGAGCGTGTGCGCACACGCCTTCGGGGGCTGGAGCGACACTGCAGTGGGCTTCTCCCTCGCCCCGGCCCTCTGACTGCTCAGGCCCCAAGCTGCGGGCCCCGCATTTGGGAGGCAGCTCGGCTCTTTCTTTCCCCACCCCCGAGTCTCCCTCTCCACCCACCGGTCGCCGATCTTACTTTTCCTTTTAACCCGGGGGCTGCTGCCGACCACCCCTCAGGCGGTGCAAACACCCAAGCCGTCTCCAGTTCGCTCCTAAGCCAGTATTTTCCACTTGTTTTTCTCTGGGGTCCTCCGCGAGCCGGTCCAAGGCTCCCCATCCTTGGAAATTTTGTTGGACTGCTGCACGGAGGCGTGGAAAGCTTGAGGACTTTATTACTATTTTGATTCTTGTCCTTTCCTCCCCATCTGGGCAACGGAGCAATGAAATTTCCAATCGAGACTCCAAGAAAACAGGTGAACTGGGATCCTAAAGGTGGGTATCTCCTGCGTTGGGCCACCCTCGCTCGCCCTGTCTGTCTCCTGCGTGTGCGCGCTTCGGAAGCACGCTAGCTCCGGGCAGCGTGGGTCCCCAGGCAGGAAAATGCGCCTGGGAACTGCAGCGCGGCTGGGAGGAGGGCAGAGGCAGCGTGGGTTCCAAACCCAGAGCGCCTGTCCTGATCTTGTAATCATTGTCCCTCCAGGATGGTTTCAAAATCTAGATACAGAAGCCGGCTGTTGGGCTTGAAATGGCACCAAGTGTCAGTATTTGCTTTGGACTGTGTGTGTGTGTGTGTGTGTGAATGTGTATGTCCTTTGTTTCTGGTGATCTTTGTCTGTCTGGCAGATGGGTGGGGTGCCTCCCCACGGACCTGGGGTTGCGCTGCCTGCCCAGGGCATCCTCAATGGGAAAGGTTTCCTGGCAGCAAGTGAGATCTGCAGCAACCAACAGTCCCCAGAGGTGGCCCTTCTCGGAGGGGGTTGGAATAATGGAACCCACGGGGCTTTGCTCTTATTGCCAAACCAGGCAGCTAGTTTGTGTCGGATGGAATAGGAGAGGGAGGGGGGAGTAGTTTGTGAGAAGGGTGGGGCTGGCAGGGGCTGAGGAGGGGGCACGCAGCAAGCCCGCCTGAACAGTAGTATCGTTTCCAAGGTCTTAGAATGTTGGGCAGCGTTTCCTCCTCGCAAAAGGGAGCCACCAAGACGGATTTGCGCGTGTCTAGCTGCGGCCACCACCGAGTCTGTAATTAGCGTACAGATGTTAAGGCTCCCCCGGAGATGAGTATGGGAGCAGAATAAGTTGAAAGCTAGAGTCCAGTTTTGACAAGCACGCTCTTTAGCATTTCTCTTACCTCATCTGAAGGCTGAGTCCAGCTAGGACACGCCTCTGTGTGTGTGTGGGCGGGGGGGAGGGCTGAAATTCGTTTGTTTGTTTGTTTTGATGGGGTTAGTTTGATTTTTAGCACCAGTGGTTGTGACTGTAGATGCTACTTGCATGCTTGTGAATTTTTTCTCTTTTCCAGACTGGAAAAGAGGAAACCACTCATTTGTTAAGTAAATGTCTTAGGAATTGGCTGCCTGTTGGAGAGTGAAGAAATATTGCCTGTTTTCAATTTAAGGTGTAACAACTGGGGCTGTTACACCTTAAGTACAACCCATACCTTCTCTTTTCTCTCTGGATCTCTGAAAATGTAGATGCATGCCTCAGCTTTTTTTCCTTCTTTTTTTAAATCCCTGCAAAACATATTTATTGAATACCTCCTGCATACCAACTGCTGTCCCAGGTACTGAAGATACAGTCAGACTAGCACAGACAAAAGCTCTACCTTCTTGGAGTTTGTAGTGAGGGAGACAGACCTAAATCAGTCATTGCACAGAGGAGTGTCTAGGTACAAGTTTATGTATATGTTCCATGAAAGTGTCAGGTTTTTAAGAAAGTGTCTGATAGAAGAGGTTGACATGGATTAGGGGAAGTGGGTGGTCAGGGAAGGCAGTCAGACACTTACACTGAGACTTGGAAGATAGATAAGGATTAATTGCCCAATGAGGAAGATAACTGTTGCAGGAGAGGAAATAGCGAGTGCAAAGGTCCTGAGGCAGAAGGAGCATGTGTATTTGAGGAACTGAAAGTTTCTATGGCTGGAGCAGAGAGCAAGGACGCATGTGTTTTGAGGTATGGAGGGGCAATCTATAGGGCCAAACCTCAAAACTTTGTGTTGTTGCAGGTAGGGTGTGATTGTTGGATGTGGGAGGAGTACAGTCTTTATCTTAAGTCACTGGAGGGTTACAAACTGAGGATTGACATGATCTGAACTAAGTTTTAAAGTAAGTGCTGTGTGGCTCTTGTGGATGTGAGAGACCAGACCCATGTGGCATGGGCCAGGAATGGAGAAGTGGATGGAGTAGGGAGCTATGGAGGACACAGAATCTGCAGGCTTTTAGTGAAGACCTTGTAGAGGCGGAGGAACCAGAATGACTGGGACAGAAGCCGGGGCAGGACCAGTCTTGAGGGAAAGCTTGTGAGTTCAGCCTAGGACTTGCTGAGTGAGAGATGTCCCTGTGTCAGTCAAGAAGTGTGTCAAGTGGGCAGTAGTCTAAAGCAGCGGTCCCCAACCTTATTGGCACCAGGGACCAGTTTTATGGAAGACAATTTTTCCACAGATGGGGATGGGATAAATGCACACTGCATTTACTGTGCACTTTACTTCTATTACTGTATTATTAATTGTAATAGATAATGAAATAATTATACAACTTACCACAATGAAGAATCAGTGGGAGCCCTGAGACTGGGTTTTGATGAGTCTACAAGCAATTGATATATTATGGTCCCTGTGCAGTCAAACCTCTCTGACAATGTGAATCTGTATCTGCAGCCGCTCCCCAGCATTGGCATCACCGCCTCAGCTCCACCTCAGATCATCAGGCGTTAGAGTCTCATAAGGAGCACAACCTAGGTACCTCACATGTGCAGTTCACAATAGGGTTCACGCTCCTGTGAGAATCTAACGCTGCTGCTGATCTGACGGGAGGCGGGGCTCAGGTGGTCATGTGAGTGATGGGGACCGGCTGTCATGGTCCACGGCCTGGGAATTGGGGACCCCTGGTCTAAAGAATCAGGTGGGGATCTTTAGAGAACTCTGATAGGAATGGCTGTGGGGCTGATTTTATGAAGCTTGCTTTGGCTTTTTAAATACATTTCTACGTGATCATCACTCTATATAGTATTTATGTCACAGTGCAAAACACAAATGAATCCCACATGTTGCATTGACACAGCATGCAAGTAGCATCTCCAGTCACAACCATTGGTGTTAAAAGTGAAAAGATCCTAATAAAAATAACATTTAATGGGCAATCATTGCATGCCAGGTGTTTTAGATATACTATTCTATACAATCATTCTCATAATTCTTTTCTGATGGTATAAGTGTTACTGTCCCCATTTGATGCTTGATTGCCATCAGGATACAGCTGAGCTGCCTGCCAATAAGGTGCTCTGACTTCATGCACGAATGTTCCTGAAGGTCAGGGTGACAAGTCTTTCCTAGCCATGGGGGGAAGGCAGGAGGAGAGTGTGGAATGAGGGTGGCATATGTACCAGACACCTTATAGTGCTTTACATGCATTACATGACTAAGTTGTTAATTAATTAATTATTGCTTAATTAGAAGATTAATTTATTTAATCTTTTTTCTTGTTAAATTTATTGGGAGTGACATTGGTTGATATCAATTACATTGTTTCCAGGTGTAGAATTCTACATGACATTGTCTATACATCACATTTTGTGCTCACCACCCAGAATCAGCTCACTTTCCATCACCATGTGTTTGTTTCCCCCTCCCTACTCCTCCCCACCCATCTCTCCCACCACCTTCCCACTTACCCTCAGGTAACCCCTAAACTATTGACTGTGCCCATGAGTCTTTGTTTCTTGTTCCTTTCCATTTTATATTCCACCTATAAGTGAAGTCATATGTTTCTTGAGTTTTTCATTCTGACTTATTTAGCTTAATAAGATGTTTTCAAGGTCTGTCCATGTTGTCACAAATTGCTGTATTTCATCTTTTCTTATTACTGAGTAGTATTCCATTGTGTAAATGTACCACAACTTCTTCATCCAGTCATCTATCAGAAGACACTTTGGTTGGTTCCGTGACTTGGCCACTGTGAACAGTGCTGCGATGAACATGCAGGTACACATATCTTTGCGGATTAAGGTTTTCAGGTTTTTTGGGTAGATGCCCAGGAGAAGGATGGCTGGGTCATATGGGAATTTCATTCCTAGTTTTTTGAGGAATCTCCATACAGCCTTCTACAGTGGTTGTACCAGTTTACATTCCCACCAGCAGTGTATGAGGGTTCCTTTTTGTCCACAGCCTCTCCAGCACTTGTTATCCCTTGTCTTGTTGATTATAACCATTCTAACAGGTGTAAGATGGTATCTCATTGTGGTTTTTATTTGCATCTCCCTAATTGCTAGTGAAGTGGAGCATTTTTTTCATGTATCTGTTGGCTGTTTGTCTTCAGGGGAGAAGTGCCTGTTTATGTCTTCTGCCCATTTTTTAATTGGATTGTTTATTTTTGTTGTTGTTGAGTTGTACAAGTTCTTTATATATTTTAGATATTAGCTCCTTATCAGAGGCTTTACTTGCAAATATTTTCTCCCATCCGGTTGGTTTCCTTTTTACTTTGTTGACAGTGTCCTTTGCTGTGTAGAAGCTTTTTAGTTTGATACAGTCCCATTCATTTATTTTTGCTTTTACTTCCCTTGCCTTTGGGGTCAAGTTCATAAAGTGCTCTCTGTATTTAATCTTCTTTATTTAATCTTAGGAGGAAGATACTGTCCTGATTTTACAGTTGAGGGGACTGAGGAACAGAGGGGTTGAATAAGTTGCCCAGGGTTACACAGGTAGTAGACAGTAGTGTTGGACTAGAATACGGGCCCTTAAACACTCTTCAAGTATAACTCTTAAGTTGTTGAGACCTCTGGCTCTTGCCTTGTGAGGAGGCTTGCGGAGCTCAGGGACTGGAGAAGCTTGTTGGGAGGAGAAAGAAAGGGAGAGAGGAAGAGGAGGAGGAAGAGGAGGAGAAGGAGGGGGAGGGGGAGGAGGAGGAGGAGGAGGGAGAGGAGTGAGGTAGTGAATTAGCCTTTCCCACGATTTCTTTCTCCATGAATCCCTGTGGCCAGATAGAGTCTCTCTGTATTCCTTTGGTGAGCCTTTGGGCCTGTTCCTTGGAGGTTAGCGTTTACACAGAGTCAGTGTGTTTAGCAGGGCAAAGATAAAGAAGAATTTAATTATACCAGAAAGGCAGTGGGACTGTCCACACTAAATGGACTGTAGGATTTGGGTATTAACGCACTTGAACCGTTAGGCAAAGGTGCTCATAGATTGTGGAAGGAAGTCGTAATTACGGTGTTTTGCTTATAGCCCCATTACCTGACCGTTTCATAGCACAGAATGAAGGTGAATTGAGAACAGATTGGTTTTGATTGCACTTGGGTGAATTATGTTAAGCACTGTCAAGAGGCTGAGGTACAGAAATAAGACCTCAAAGTAAAATGATTATTCTCTTGTGAGCTCTGACCTTCCTCTGTATTTGTAAAGCTAAGCCCTGAACAAATAGTTTGTGTAGTACCTACACAAAAGCAGATTGGCCCTAAGTCTTGTCTTCCATAGCAGAACTTGTCTATATTTTAAATCACTGGGATCACTTCTTAATGATTTTATGCTGAAGATTAGGATTGGCTTGCTGCTTTTTATGTATGTTCAGGGCTCTTAAAAACCAATACAGGGGGAAAGCCGGGACGGCTCAGCGGGTTGAGCGCTCGCTTTGAGGCCCCGAGGACCGAGGATTGAATCCCGGCTCCGGCCCAGGCAGGACCCACATGCTGAACTGGGGAGTTCCCACAGTTCGGTTCTCTAGCTGTCTCTGTCTCTGTCTCTCTCTCTATCTGTCAAAAGTAAAATAGAAATAAATATGCACTGAAGATAAAA
>PVKE010034439.1:0-17396 GCA_004027555.1 Craseonycteris thonglongyai
GGGGGGGGGGGGGGGGTCTGGAAAGCAGGCCCTGGGCCCTACACCCCAGCACCCCAAGCTGCCTCAGTGGGCCCTGGTGACCCAGAGGGTCATTTCTGGTGGCCGCTGCTGCGGTTGCCAGAGCTTGGCTTGTGCCCTTGTGCTGTCCCAGCCCCGCGGGGTGTTGAGCACCTGCAATGTGGCTGGTCCCACTGACTCACGCTGAGGGTAAGACATGCGCTGGAACTTGAAGACTTAGGACCAAAAAAGTAAAATCTATCTAATAATCTGTGTATTCAGTTCTTATTGAAATAATGTTTCATGTGAGTTTTTTGTGATTTTCTTTTAGAGCTCATCAGCTGTCATTAGTGTTAGGGTATTTTACGTGTGGCCCACGACAGTTCCAACATGGCCCAGGGAAGCCAAGGGCTGGACCCCTGCTCTCCTCAGAGAGTCACGTGCAGGTTTCCTGGCCTGAGCCCACCCGCTGGACCTGATCCCCCAGGGCTGTGCCTCCGAGGCCCACGGGTGGGTTTCCTGGGTCTTAGCTGCACCTTTTGCTGTGCTCAGTGTGTCGTCAGCACGTCGTCATCTCTCCGCTGTGTGTCCCCGGCCCCAATCCAGCTAGAACTGTGTTTAGAGGAAACAGGCCTGAGCCAGGCCCGGCCTCCTGTGTGGCCTTCACGGCACCTGCTGGCCTCCTCAGGCCTCTTTGGGACAGTCGGGGTCATCGGTTCCCCACCGCTGGATAAGTGAGGTGTTGACTCTGAGCGAGGAGACTGCAACAGGGGAGGCAGGGCTGCAGCCGAGCTCCTGCAAGCCCCCGTGGCGTGGGCTGGGGACACCTGACCAACCGTCTCACTCACACCAGCAACTGCTTCGTGTCGCTGTCCTGAGGCCTTTCCTTCCAGTTGCAGTGATAGAGGATTCGGAGAATCGGAGGCTCTTCTCGCAGACTGCGGGGGGCCCCCTTGTTCCGAAGGGGTGCCCCCTTCCTGGCCCCTCTTCCGTTTGTGCTGGGTCCTCCCAGCTGTCCATTACCTTGGGGTGTATTGTGTGTCTCGTGAGCCTGTAGATTAGCGAAGGTGACGGGGGTGCATGAAGCTGTTCCACAGAAAGCACCTACCTTGAGCTGGTTCTTCTCTGAGAGAAACACGTATCGCCCACCTTTGCTTCCTGCCTCTTCCCAGCGTCTGGTGTCAGCGAGGGTCCCTGGCGTCTGGGGCTGCTCCAGAGCTCCCGGCGGGAGGGCGGTGGGCAGTGCCCTGACCCCACACGATGCCCCATGACGTCCCCTCCTCTTGCAGGTCTGGCCGTGGGGCTGGGCTTTGGGGCACTGGCTGAGGTTGCCAAGAAGAGCCTCCGCCCCGAGAGCCTCTCAGGTGAGCTGGGCCCTTGACTGGGAGCCCAGGGTGGGCTCTGGGAGGTGGGGGTGGGGGGGCAGGGTCCCGATCACCTTGTGCTCCAGAGGTAAGTGGTTGGTAGAGGCCGCTCTGGCTCACTGCGTCTGCACCCCCTGCCCACCCCCCAGGGGAGTGGCTGGAGCTGCTGGGCCTGCTGGTCTGGCCAGCTTAGCCCCCCGCGCTCCATCTGGCTGAGGGACGTGGGGGCTGCTGGGAGAGACCCCACAGGGCCCTCTGTCTCTAAGGCACAGATCACGGTGCCTCTGTTCTCCGTCTCCCAGAGTCAGCCAGGGTTCAGGTCAGAGCCCTGCCCCCACCCCACCCCCTTCCAGTATGACACCTTCTTATCGTTTCTTGGCGCCCCCCCCCCCAGTGGCACCCTACTGTTCTGCCCCTGTAGCCCTGGCTGCCAGCTCAGGGTGGGCTCCTCTGGGGGTCCTGCCAGTCACAGGGACAGCCTCTTTTTACCTGGGAGACCCTCTTGTGGGGACAAGGGGCCTCCCAGAGAGAAGGCACTGGCCTGTCCCCACAGGCCCTGAGTGCAGGGGACACTGGTATCAGGTGTGTCCTTGGAAGGGGCCGGACGACAGGGCTTAGCAAGGGTATTTTTAGTGTCGCTGTGGAGACACTTTGAAACAGTCTTCCCCAGGCCCAGCCCCCTCCCATCCCCGTGAAGCTGGCTGCTCTGCGTCCCACCACGTCCAAGCAGGGAAGAGGGCCTGTCTCCAGGTCACAGCTGGTGTCCTCCGTCAGAACAGCGGACTCCGGTGGGTGGTCATGGGGCCTGGGCAGCCCCCCCAGCTTCCTAAGCAGAATCTGGGACCCCGTGGCCCACAGGCCGCCTCTTCTGTTCCCTTGACGACCGGGCTCAGGTCTGCCGAGCACGGGGCCAGGCCCGTGGTGGTGCAGCCCTCAGGGCTCTGATCCCAGTGGGCTCACAGGGTGCTGGGAGAGCACTGAGCAGGACCGGGGCCGGCTTGGGCAAGGCCCCTAAGGCTGGGAGGGGGCACTGTGCCCGAGAGGGCCTGGACCCCTGTCAGCAGGACCCCCTGTACCTGAGGTCCCTGAATACACTCCCCCAAGCCCTGGGGAGAGTGCTGACCTTGACCCTGAGCTCCCCTCCCTGAGGAACCCGCTCACTGCAGCCAGCTGGTCCTGCGGTGAATGCCCAGTGACCCAGGGGTGCTGGCGACCTTTATCCAGCACACTGGGAGTGGGGCAAGGGACAGTGACCTGGCAGACCCAGCGACTGGGTCCCTCCAGGCCCCAGAGGCTGATGGAGGGAGTGGCCCTGGGTGTGCGCACGTTCTGAGGGGGGTGGGCAGGGCGTGGGTCGGGTCTGGGAGGCCTGTTTCCTGGGCATCGGGAGCAAGGCTGTGCACTGAGCCTCCTGTGAGGCTCGGAGCTGGGGTTTGTGGACTCACTTAAGAATCCGCCCACACCCCAGCGTCCAGATACTGTCCGTGTTTACCGAGAGACGATCATGGTTTGTCTCACAAACCAGATGCTGGGCTGGTTGTACTCGGGCTCCCTGAGCCGAGCACTGGTGGGAAGAGGGCTCCCCACGGGGGTCCCCAGGCCATGCACCCCGCCTGGCTGCTGCCTCTGCGGGGCCACCTGCGAGCCCTGCCCGGCCCCTTCCTCCTCTCGCTGCTTGGTCCTGTTGGGTCAGGTGAGGCCCCCAGAGGCCGAGAGGGGTGGGCTGCGCCGTGGTGACTGGCTCCTGCCCACAGGGAAGAAGGCCGTGCTGGACTCCAGCCCCTTCCTGTCTGAGGCCAACGCGGAGCGCATCGTGAGCACGCTGTGCAAGGTGCGCGGGGCGGCGCTCAAGCTGGGCCAGATGCTGAGCATCCAGGGTGAGTGCGGCGGCCCCGCTGCAGGGGCTGGGAGGGGTCCTGAGAGGCTGCTCCGTGTGCAACATCTGAAAGCGAGTCCCCCAGGAGGGTCAGGCGGACACGCTGGGCTAGTCCCACTCAGGGCAGGCAGGGTGCGCGTGATGCGGGAGCCGCTCACCCCGACGACTTTCGAGGCACAAGCCCAACCCCATGTCCAGTGACTGACCTTCAAGAAGAGCCTTAGTGGCACGAGGCTTTGCAGCGAGCGGCTCCGCAGGGGGCAGCGTGCTCACACTGGGTCGTGTGCCGCTTCCGGAGAAGCCGATGCCACAGGCACCTACACAAACCCCGCTGGGAGCACTGGGGCTCCTCCAGCCCCGGGTACGAGCCCCTCCAGCACGAGACCTCAGAGCACGCGACCACGGAGCACGCGACCACGGAGCACGCGACCGCGGAGCACGAGACCGCAGAGCACGAGACTGACACAAGCACAGGAGGTGATGCCGTCCAGACACTGGCGTAGCTCGGCTGGCAGCAGTAACCGTTCTCTTTAAGCAGAAAGAATGCTCTCAAATAATAAAAAGTATAGTAAAGGCAAAATCAGCAAGTCGTTCATTATCAAGTATCACGGGCTGTCCGTGACTGTCCGTGCTACACGTTCATATGACTGGCAGGCAGCTCCCTGCTGACCCAGGAGCCACGCATCGCGCTGTGACGTCACGATGGCTGTGACATTGCTAAGCAACAGAAACCTCAGCTCCATCCTCACAGGGGAGCACGGAGTCCCTGACCGCAGTGTCACCCAGATGGCTGTAAACAAGCGGAACTGGGCAGCGGTGGGACTAGTGGACCGCACGACAGAACTTCCCGCCGGTGGCGCCCCTCAGAGTATTTCAGAAAATGACGGAACAGCACGTGAAAGTGCTTGTGAGTGACGACTGTTGGGAAAAGACAGAAAAAGGGCCAAAGAAAAACAGTTCTCTGTAGGTGTTCAAGTCATAGGTGTTTCTTACATTTTACTATAGTTCCTAAATTTGTCCTTTTATGAGCGTGAAAAGCTCTGCCTGTTTTTTCTGAGCAGCCCACCTTCTCAGGTTACTGGGTGAGTGCAGGGCCCTGGGGGACAGGCGTGAGGTGCGGCCGCCTCTGCTCACCTGCGTGCGGGGCGGGAGGCGGCTGCGCCTCCTGGTCCTGGGGCCCGCCCTCCGCTCTGACCTCTGCTGCCTTCCAGACGATGCTTTCATCAACCCCCATCTGGCCAAGATCTTCGAGCGGGTGAGACAGAGCGCGGACTTCATGCCGCTGAAGCAGATGACGGTGAGGGAGGCGGGGGTGGGGACACCCGGGTCCTTGGGCCAGGGCGCTGTGGGAGGGGCGGGCGGTCCTGGGTGCCCTTTGTGCTCAGGGCTCCGCCCCGGCCTCTCCCTCCAGAAAACTCTCAACAACGACCTGGGCCCCAACTGGCGGGACAAGCTGGAGTACTTTGAGGAGCGGCCCTTTGCAGCCGCCTCCATCGGGCAGGTGCACCTGGCCCGCATGAAGGGCGGCCGTGAGGTGGCCATGAAGATCCAGGTGGGTGCCCAGTGTGTGCACTTGGTCCCCTGGGGGATGCGAGGGCCCGGTCAGCACTGGGTACTGAGAAGTAGCTGCCAAGCGAGTGGCTTCTGGAGGTGGGACAGCCTCCCAGCAAACTTGGTTTGGGTGGGGACAGTGACTGCGTTGGGCATGGGAGTGACGTGAGGGCAGCACCACTGGGTCTTAGCTGTGACTCACCTGAGGCGTGGTATTGGGTGGGACACAGCTGGGAAGGTGACAGGCGGGGGGTGGAGGGGATCCCCTACAAGGGCCCTGCTATCCTCCTGGGACCCACCTCTGCTCCCCTGCAGTACCCTGGTGTGGCCCAGAGCATCAACAGTGATGTCAACAACCTCATGGCTGTGCTGAACATGAGCAACATGCTTCCGGAAGGTCTGAGGCTGGGCCCTGGGGCTCTGGACTCCCGA
The DNA here is from genome assembly GCA_004027555.1 of Craseonycteris thonglongyai. Lineage (NCBI taxonomy): Eukaryota > Metazoa > Chordata > Mammalia > Chiroptera > Craseonycteridae > Craseonycteris > Craseonycteris thonglongyai. Next base: position 5,221 of record PVKE010034439.1, read on the forward strand.
GGGACACTCCCTGGGGTGCCTCCTGTGCACCCTGACACTCTCCCCTCTGCCCAGGCCTGTTCCCCGAGCACCTGATTGATGTGCTGAGGCGGGAGCTGGCCCTGGAGTGTGACTACCAGCGCGAGGCCGCCTGTGCCAGGAAGTTCAGGTGCAGCTCTGGGCTGGGTGGCTGGGCCGTGGCCACCCCGTTGCCCTGCACAGCGTCCCCCGGGTGGAGGTGGGGAGGGTCTGGGCTCAGGGTGAGACCCCCCCCACCTCTGCCAGGGAGCTGCTGAAGGACCACCCCTTCTTCTACGTGCCCGAGATCGTGGACGAGCTCTGCAGCCCCCACGTGCTGACCACGGAGCTGGTGTCTGGCTTCCCCCTGGACCAGGCCGAGGGGCTAAGCCAGGAGATCCGGAACGAGGTGTGTCTGCGGGGATGAGGGGCTGGGGGCGCTGTAGTGGGGCTGGGTGGGGGTCAGGAGGGCACTGCTGTGACGGGCCTACCCCCAGATCTGCTACAACATCCTGGTCCTGTGCCTCCGGGAGCTGTTCGAGTTCCACTTCATGCAGACAGACCCCAACTGGTCCAACTTCTTCTATGACCCTCAGCTGCATAAGGTAAGCCGCTGGGTGGGGGCACCCACAGGGGAGCAGGGGCTCTGGGGTGCTCGGCCCCCGGTCACAAACTCCCTCGGGATCACCCCTTCCCAGGTGGCTCTTCTGGACTTTGGGGCAACTCGGGAATTTGACAGGTCCTTCACTGACATCTACATCCAGGTAGGGCCTGGCCGGGGGGCTTGGAGAGGTGGCGGCTTCTGGCCTCAGCGGCTCCTCTTTATATGCTGCCCGTGGACCCTCCTGTGTCCTGCCAGGTCATCAAGGCTGCTGCCGACAGAGACCGGGAGACTGTGCTGAAGAAATCCATAGAGATGAAGTTCCTCACCGGCTACGAGGTCAAGGTGAGCGCCCATGGAGTCACACTCCACAGACACAGCTCTTGGGGGCCGGCCAACCTCCTTTGTGCGGAGAGGGTGGGCACAGACTCCCTTTTCCTTAGAAATCTTAGGCAGAACCTCAACTTACAAGTGGATGGAGTCAGGTAACTGCCACCCTGAGGCTCTCCACAGGCCCCGCCCCAGCCTCTGCTGGAGGGTCCGAGCGGCAGGGCTTGGGGGTAGTTGGGGGGGGCACCAAGAGGACAGTGTTGGAAGAAATCCCAGCGGCCCTTTAAATAAAAGGGCAGCGCTCTGTGCTCCTGGTGCCCGCAGCCCTGTGCCTCACAGGGAGCCCCGCTCCCACCTTGATGTTCTCCTGCTGACCTGGGTTTTTGCTCCAGGCCCCACTAGTCCGTTAAACAGCACTCACCTGACCCTCGTCTCAGCCCCAAGGCTGAGCAGCATGGTGGGGGGGCCCCGCGCTGACGCCCCCGTCCTGCAGGCCATGGAGGACGCCCACCTGGACGCCATCCTCATCCTGGGGGAGGCCTTCGCCTCGGAGCAGCCCTTCGACTTTGGCACCCAGAGCACGACTGAGAAGATCCACAACCTGATCCCCGTCATGCTGAAGCACCGCCTCATCCCGCCCCCCGAGGAGACCTACTCGCTGCACCGGAAGATGGGGGGCTCCTTCCTCATCTGCTCCAAGCTAAAGGCCCGCTTCCCCTGCAAGACCATGTTCGAGGAGGCCTACAGCAACTACTATAAGATGCAGGCGGAGCAGTAGCCGCGGGGCTGGTCACTCAGTGCCCACTCTGCCCTGTGCAGCTGCAGCTAGAAGTGGGGGTGACGCCCCGGGACGCTGCCTGGAGCCCCGTCGCCAGCACTTACACAGGGTTTTTATTGCTAAGGGGGTGTGGAATGAAAATGGAACCCCAACTCCTCTATCAAAACCTACCCGTTGTTTGTTCATCCTCTGAAATACTCTAGCTAGAGGTAAAAAGGCACCTCTATTTCCTTTTTGTAACAGGGGTTTCTCCTAGTACGAATGTGAACCAGAAGATGAATACTCTCTTCGAACCCCGCCACCGAAACCATACAGAGGAGCCTTTCTGCGTGTTACTGAACGTGTAGTACAAGGTTTGTGCGTGTACTGTTTCTAGAACGAGATGTGTGTTCTGCCCGCTTCCTCTTCCAGCCTGTGCTCGGGAGAGGTGCTGAGCCCACGCCTACGGCCGGCCAGTGCCCGAGACACAGTGACACATCCCTCGTCTCTGTGCTACACCCAGGCCCAGGAGCCTCTGTGGAAGGAGACGAGTGTGCAGATTCACCTGGCTGGACCTGACGGGTCATCACAGGCTGTTAATTTTTGTACAATTCTTGTAATTGTCTAATTTCCTTGTTTCAATAAAAAACAACAACATCCTAGCATTGTAATGCTGCTTCTTTGACTCGTAAAGGGAGCTGATGGGGAGGAGCCTGAGGTCAGGGCCACACCCCATCCTGTGTCCAGCTGCCCCTGCAAGGGCTGCATGTGCACTCGAGGCTGAGACCATTGGAGGGACTACACTGGTCCAAAATAGGTTCTCAGGTAGGTTTTTAAGGATTCTTAGAGGAAAATGTACTTACTGCAGTTTGGGGCAGACACTCGGGGACACGATGGAGCCGCCGCCCCTTGAGGGGCAGCCCTGGTGCCCAGCACCCCTGCCAATTCCCTGTCAGAACATTTCCTCCAGAAACTCCAGAATACACATTGTTTCAAGTGCACACGGAATACTCTCCAGAGCAGATCAGATATTAGGCCACAACACAAGCTGCAAGAAATTCAAGAAGACTTGAGACCATATCAGACGTGTTTTCTAACCACAATTGATATGGAATTAGAAATCAACTGTACAGGAAGAAAACTGTAAAAAACACAATACATGTCTAAATGAGCTACTTAACCAATGAATCAAACAGGAAATCAAAAAGTATCTTGAAACAAAACACAGCTTTTCAAAATTTATGGGATGCCACAAAAGTAGTTCTAAGAGGGAAGGGTCATTCCTATACAGACCTACCTCAAGAAACAAGAACAAGCCCAAACAATCTAAAGGAATTAGGAGAAGAAAAAAAAAGTAAACAGAAGAAAGAGCAGAAATAAATAAAATAGAAATTAAAAAAGAAAAAAACAAACAAACAATAGGAAAGATGAACAAAACCAAGAGCTGGCTCTTTGAAAAGATAGATAAAACTGACAAACCATTAGCTAAACAAAATCATAAATGAGAGAAGAGGTACAACCTACACTACAAGAATACAAAGAATCATTAAAGAAGACTGAGCAATTATTGCAAATTTGACAATCTAGAAGAACAGATTAACTTGCAGAAGTGTATGACCTTCTAAGACTGAAAAAGGAGAAATAAATCTAAACAGACTGATTACCAGTAATGAAAGCAAAGCAGTGATCAAAAAACTCCCAATGAATAAAAATCCAGGACCAGTTTCACAGGTGCATCTACCAAACATTCAAAGAATTAATATCTATTCTTAACGTATTTCAAAGAAAATTACAGGCCAATATTCTTGAACACAGATACAAAAATTTTCAACAAAATATTAGTAAACTGGAATTTACACTACTTTAAAAGGATATACACCATGACCAAGTGGGATTCATCCCAGGGATAATGATGGTTCAACATTTGTAAGTCCATCAACATGATACATCATTAACAAAATGAAGTATAAAAACCATATTATCTCAATAGATGTAAAGCATTTGACAAAATTCAACATCTTTTTATAAAAACTCAATAGAGTCGGTATAGAAGGAATGGAACATATATCAACATAATAAAGGCTGTATATGCAAACCCATAGCTAATTTCATAAACTGAAAGTCTTTCCTCTAATATCAGCAACAAGACAAGGATGCCCACTATCACCATTTCTATTCAACACAGTCTTGGAAGTCCTAGCCACAGCAATCAGACAAGAAAAGGCATCTAGATTAGAAAGAAATAAAATTGCAGATGACAGGACACTACACAGAAAATCCTAAAGACTCCACCAAAAAACTATTAGAATAAATGAATTCAGTAAAGTTGCAGTATATGGAATCAGTATACAAAAATATTACATTTCTATACACCAATAACAAATGATCAGAAGAACTTAAGAAAACATTCCACTTAAAAGTATGAAAAAGCATAAAATACCTAGGAATACATTTTAAGCACAAGTGAAATACCTATACTCTGAAAACTTAAGACACTGAAGAAAGTGAAAATACAAATAAATGGAAGGATACACTTTGTTCATGGATTGGAAGGATTAATATTGTTAAAATGTCCTTACTACCTAAAGCAATCTACAGATTCAAAGCAATCCCTATTAAAATACCATGGCATTCTTAGAATTAGAACTAATCCTAAAATTTATACGGGACCACAAACAAAAGCAAAAGAAATTTTGAGAAAGAACAAAGTGGGAGGTACCATACTCTCAGATTGACAGCCGACTATACTATAGAGCTATAATAAAAACAGTCTGGTAACAGGCATAAAAATATTTAGATAAATGGAAAAGAATAGAGTGCCCGGAAATAAATTCTCACTTATATGGTAAATTAACCTACAACAGGGGATGCAGGGATATACAATGGGGTAAAGACAGTCTCTTCAATAAGAGATGTTGGAAAAACTGAACAGACACATGCAAAAAATAAATAAATGAAATTGGACAAACTTTTTACACCATATACAGACATAAACTCAAAATGGATTAAAGCCTTAAATGTAGATTACCTGAAACCATAAAACTAGACGAAAACATAAGACAGTAAACTTTTGACATTGCTATAAGCAATGTCTTTTTGGATATGTCTCCTTGGAGAAGGCAAACAAAAAACAAACGGGACTACATCAAACTAAAAAGTTTTTGCACAATGAAGAAAATCAAGACAAAAAGACAACCTACTGAATGGGAAAGATATTCACAAATGATATACCCAATGAGGGATTAATATCCAAAATATATAAGGAACTCATACAACTTCACACCAAAAACAAAACAAAAAACCCAAACAATCCAATTAAAAATGGGCAGAAGATACATTTCTCCAAAGAGGACATACAAATGACCAATAGACAATAAAAGATGCTCAACATCACTAATCACCATGGAAATGCCCATTTAAACCACAGTGAGATATCGCCTCATATCTGTCAGAATGGGTATCACCAGTAAGTCCACAAAACAAGTGTTTTCGAGGATGTGGAGAAAAGGGAACCCTTGTGTACTGTTAAGATTATAAATTAGTGCAGCCACTATGGAAAACAGTATGGAGATTGCTCAAAAAATTAAAAACAACTGCCAGACACCGCAGCAATTCCACTCTAATATCCTTCAGTAGAAAACACACTACTTGGAAAAGGTTCCCTAAAGCATTCCTAGTAGTAATGGAAAAGATATGGAAGCAGTCTGGCCTGGGGAGTGATAGGGGTCACTAGGAAGTTTCGACCAGAAGAGGGAAGTGGAAGCTTCCAGAGAACTGAACACAGTTCTTACCTGAGCTATGGGAGGAACTATAAAGTCCTGGATTAAGCTAACCCCATGTCCTTCCGCAGGGAAAGGAGGCAGCCTGGACTGGAAGCGGGGCAGGTAGGAAGCAGGATCCTCTAAGATGAGTCAGTCACCTTTTCTCCATCACTCAGACTTTAATCAGGAGAAAAAAAAACACAAAATACTCAATTCTAACAGTTCCCTGTTTATTGCAATACATCAAAGTCTGGTTAATATTAAGTGACACCAACATAAAATATTGGCGAGGAGTCTTTCGTTACATTTTTGACTACCTGGTATCTCATCTTAAATATTTCTGTGCAAAAGAATCTGCGCCACTGTTTGGTGGCAGATTATCTCTTACGAAGTTCCTTAAACACATGGAGGGCACAAAACCAAACAAAACAAAATCAAGAGTGATGAGGCCAAAGCGGTATCTTTCCCCCTTCCATACACACATATTTATCAGCACTATATTCTAAACAAAAAAAAAAAAATGATTACACCTAGGCCATGCAAAACTGTACAAAAATATTACAATGAGAAAATAACCCTAAAAAATTTTATAAAATAAATGATATTACACTATCAAAGAAAAACGCAGGTCATTTTGCTTTCATGAAATTTCAAGGTAGGTTTGTCATCAGTTTGCCCCCCAGAAATGAAATGGTTCCCTGGGTGTAATGGCCACCCCCGGGAAGGAAGAGAAGCGCCACCTACTGGCCAGTGCTGGAGCGCCAGCTTAAGCAAGGCCCTTATTCCTAGCTGACTCTACAGAGCACTCTGGACTTGAGTAATAATGAAGCCGTAACAAAGAAAGAGGTTTCAAGATGGGTTCGAGGAAATGTCGTGGCACTTATCTAATTCAGGGGCTCGGCTTGGGGGAGGGGTGGGGAGCCGTGTGCCCACCGGATTCAGGCAGTGGCCAGGCTGATCGCTGCTGAGTGCCCCTCTGTCCAGGGTGCATGGTGAGCTTCTCAGGCCCCGCTAGCTGGGGAACTGCTGTGGGAGATCACTGCCAAAGGCCTGCTGGCCCCGGGGGGTCAGGGATGTGTGCCCAGCTCTGCTCGGGCTTTTCTTTAACAATACCTGAGAGTCCATATAAATGCAGCTGGTCTTTCACAGACAAGGATGTGGCCAGCAGGTAACAAAAGGACATGACTGTAAGCATATGGAAGGCAGAGAAAGGCTGAGAGCTGGCCACAGGAATTTCAGGTTCTTCCTGACGCCTGGGTACAAGAACTGCTTGGAAAACTAGAGATGGACCCTTGTTAGTTGTAGTTCATAGCCTGACAGCTGTGGTATTCCCTGGGAAAGACTAAGTGTAGGGGTGCCTGTGTACAGACATAACCAAAGAAGTGAAGTCTACTTTAGCAATCATTTGATAAAGGCTTTTTTCTTTTGGCAAAAGAAAAAATATATGAGGGCTATCCAGAAAAAATCCAGCCATTTTCAATGTATAGAGAATGGTTACATGGCTGGATACTTTCCAGACAGCCCACATATATATTTTTTTATATGCCCAAAGCACATGACAAGGTTGGTCAGAATTTGAGGGCTAACAACAAATTGGCTGGACGCAAACAGCACCAAACACCCACACACAGATTATGCCAGAAACGCCTCACTACTTTTCTCCTGGGAAGAGTAGGTTCCTGCTGCCACAAGCGTTTTAAACTGCCCTCCACGAGAACAAGGGGTGACTGCAGACAGCACAGAGTGCCTTCCCGCAGTCTGTTACGGGTCCCTCTGAGTAGCCACTATGTTGTTTCCCTGGCATTCATCCCTCATCTTTTCAAATCATTCTTCAAAGAAGCTTATGAAGGTACCTGCTTCATCTTGGGCATAAGACCAGGAGGATGATTATCTTGGGAACGATACCCTTTCCCGCAAAACAAAAAAAACACACAACTCTTGCCCTGGCAGCACTTCTCCCCCAAAGTCCTGCCATTGGAACCCGCTCATAGTTGGGGCTGCTCCCCTGTGGCTGGGAAGCCTAAGCAGAGTGGGGTGCGCTCCCGGGTTAACACGAACATGCTGCCCAGTGGGCCGGCAGCTCCCTCATCGGCCCTGTTGGGGGGCTGAAGGGCATGACTCATAGTGAAGTTGACTTGGGGGGTGGAGGGTGGAGGTCTTATTTTGATCCTAAAAGCATCCTTTAAAAAAATAAGCACCTTCAGGTCACACTTAGTTGTCAAAGCTATGAACTAAGGGCTGAGCCTGGGAAGAGAAGGGGGAGGGGAGGCCAAGGGAAAGGAAAAAGGGGGGCGGGGGGGGGGCCCAGACAGGCTCTCAGCCAGTCTGGCTAGTGGGCCCCCTCCTCTCCTGGGAAGTGCCATGTTATAGGGCAACAAACAAACTCAAGGTCTAACCCTTGAGACCGGATGTAGAAAGCATTTTTAAATGACACTTTTCCAAAGGCGAGATTTAGGCCATTAGAACTGTGCAGCAGGTTATGCTCATCTAAAGTAAACTGTAAATCTGAGTGAGCACTCAGTCCAGAATGTCTAAATGTCAAAGCTGTTATTAGTTTTAACTTCTCTACTGTAAACTTTTGCAACTTAATCCCCAAACAGGATGCTGCCCTCAGTGACCTCCACAGGGAACAGCTTGGAAGCAGTCTCAGCGCGGGTGACATGAGGGTGCCCAGCACTACAGAGCAGAACCGCAGCCACAGGAAGACCCTCCCACTTCAGCTGCAGTTTAAAGAGGAGAGTCCTGTGTTTAGTTCTCAAACTCAGGTAAGAAAGAGAGGCAGGTTCTCTTCGTGTCTATGACATTTCTCTCTCTACTCCTGTGCTTAACTGGGGAAATGACTCTGGAGAAATACAGTTCTGGTTCTGCATCTCATTTCTGTGTGGTAACTAAAAGAGCAGGGATTCAAGGGAAATGTCACAACACAACAGGCAGCTGAGGACAGCTCACCTGGCCCCAGCTGGAGCTTCCTGCCTGTGCACTGGGCTTGGGGAAGAACATTTGGTTAAGGCTGTTCAAGTCGTTGCATCTGAGGTTTTGCATTACTTGGTAATTCGCCCCCTTCCCCAGGCTTACCTGAGGAAGCTCACACCACCCCCAGATCAGACTCCTCCCCGAGGCAGGGCACCTCAGGAGGGATGGAGCCCCGCAAAGAAGCACTTTTATGAACTTGCATGGACCTTCAGAAGCCTGGCATTCCTTGTGACAGATGGAAGGGGTCAGAGGTGACAAAATTACATTTCTATACTCAACTGCAAAAGGTACCAAAATGTAACAAAAATGTGAAGTGTGGCTCAAATTCTACTGAAGAAGAAACGTCTCGGATCAAAGTAAAGGTGCCTTTTGATGGCACTGCAGAAGAGGCTGCAAAACGCCCAGATCAGACCCCAAACCAATGAAACCAAACCTCTATGATTTCCTAAAGCTCCCCCTGGGGCCTGCACCATCTTGAGAACACAGCACGAAAGGGAACCCCGATTCCTCTCACTGCCCCTCTATAAATGTCAGCTTGAGGCCCTTCTACCCTTTAAATTAGCTGGAAACCAGACAAGAAACAACACGTCTTTAAATTAAATGCTCTCTCTCTTATATATGCATCCATCCTTCGTTGAATACAAGATGCTTCTTTTCACTATATACATTCAGTATTTAACCTCTACATTTGTGTATTTATTTAAACTCTGTATTGTAGTAAAATATGCATTGTTTTCGTTAATAAGGAATCACTGGCAACAATCATGTCGACATTCATGTGGGCTTGGCGTGCGGCTCCGGACGGCTGAGGGCCCGGTGCTACCTCAGGACTACGGGACTACTGTGGAAACAAGCTGTCTAACCTCATTCTTAGCGCTTACAGTGTGTATCTGTCTACTGAAACTACCTTTTGGGGAAGGGGTAAGGTATTATGGAAAGCAACTCTTAAGTGTATGGAATGAAATCAGCAGGAATCTAAGCTGCTGCTGCCGCCTGCCTGCCTTTAGGGATGCGGCTGCTGAGCCGAGGTGGCATGGGGCTCATGTTGTCAGGATTCCTCAATTCCCAGGCCCAGGTGGAGGGAAGAGATGAAGTGAGAGGAGGGGGCGGGGCTGGGAGAAGCAGCTCTGGGCCCTGTCTGAGGGTCTGAGGGCCCAAGCAGTTCACGGCTCCCAGCTCCCGCGGTCAGTGCTCTCCAAGGAGAGGCTCTTGGTCTTTCGAGGTGACACTGGGCTGGGAGGGCTGCTCAGGTTGGAACTGTTGGAAGCTGTGGAATGCCTCGGAGAATCAGAGTCCTGCAAGGCCCAAAGGAAGACATCAGTGAGAAGTGGAGGGGCAGGAGGGCCTCAGTGACGACAGGTCTACTTCAGCCACCCTGACCAAAGGACCCGATGCGACCCTCTACTGTTAGGATCAAGCTCCCGAGTTAAGAGGTGCAGTGTCACACACGCTCACAGTTCTTTCTGTGGGCCTTCAGAGTGTAGGTCATGCTCATACCAAAGCCACGAGCAATCTGAACACCTCTGGGGAAACTGGAGTTTACAACCCAAGGACTGGCTGCCACCCCTGGCTAACAATGAATGCACTTGTCTACTTCACACAGGATTTCTCCAAACCCTCGTCTCTGGACAGCGGCTGTGCGCGCTCCACTCACCTCTCCGTCATAGTCCCTGGCTGGGGCGTCACTCCCCTGGTCCATGCCTCCAGAAGACAGGGAGCCCTCTGATGGGGACGGCAGGGTCTGTCGCTTTGAGCTGTAGCTTCCTCCAGAGAATTCTCTCTTTAATGCACTGCCATTCTGGGCGGATGACCCTATGGCATACCATCCAGGTAAAACTTCACATACACAGGAGGGGATGACAAACCCCCTGCCCCTGCCCCAGGGCCACCCTCCTGGCTTTGAGTCCCTCCCTGGCAGACAAGGAGTCCAGCAGGGGCCCCCTGGCTCTCACACTCAGCCCAGAGTTCAGCCACCTCACATAGCTGCCCCTACTCCGGGCCAGCCGTGGGCGGCGCCTGGTGAGTGGCCGGCACTCTCAAAGCCACCTGCCTCAGCGCTCACTGGCTGGCCAAGGCTGTCCCCACGGCATCCGTCCTGCAGGGCTCCACCCAGACGCTGCCGCCTCACTGAGCCCTTCACTGTCGGGAGCTCCTACAGCATCGCCCCATCTCTCTCACAGAGCTTACGAAGTTCCACTTATGTGCCCACCATTCTCCTAACAGGTAGATGTCTCTGCCTCTCCAGGGCCCAGCACAGGACCTGATGCATGACAGGTGCTCAAGACATACATACTGGATGAGGAAACTGAATAGAGTGGTTTCCAGAAATAAAGAACTTTCCACCTGATGCATAACTGTCACTTAATCCCTACACAATTTGTATAAAAAACAAAGGAACGTAAGAGAAACAATTTCATCCCACAGGGCGAAAAGCCTGAGACACAAAAACGAGATGAGTCTCTCTAAACTCACCCTCTGTTTTGAACTTAGATTTGGGCAACATATGAGGGGGATTAGAGCCATTCAGAGGAAAAAAGGGAAGACAAAAACACCTTGGAAATACTGGGGCCTTGTTAGTACCTACTTACAGCTCTGAGCATTCCCTACTGGTCTTTAGTTCTTGCTTTAAAAATGTTTTAGTCTTGCTGAGTTTCAGTATTAATATGACTGGTCAAAAAAGGCTGTGTTAAGGGTTTTGTACAATTATAAGACGTAGATTGTAATTTTTTCAACTTTTTGCTGGTTAAAAATCCCAATTTAGTTTTTTAATGTTAAGAATTCAATGAAAATCTCAGAAGAGGATTGTTTAAAGCACATGCACCTAATGACCTCCAAAATGCAGGTCTTCACACACTGAGTGGGGGTGTGCGTGGTGAAGACCCCGTAGTCCTTGCAACTTCCTGGGCAGGTGCTGACATGCATGTTTGCAAATGAACTACGACAGATGGAGGAGGGGCCCGGTCTGCACCAGGAGCTCCATTCAGGTGTTGTTCAAGAGCATGGGGCCACGAATGCGGCTCTGACTACAGGACTTAGATGTGACACTGGACTGATTGCGTGTGCTGTTTCTCTCGTGTGTCAGCTGTATACGTGCCTCACACTCCAGTTACTCTCTGATTTCCAAGCCAAGGCGCTGTCGCTTCTGAGACAGTAACAGAAAGCAGCCCTTGGCCAAGAACAGTCTTCCCCAAATCAGAAACTACAACGATCACTTGATAATCAATCTCACTGCATATAATCCGAGAAGTACCAAATATCTCAGTGAATTTATTGAAACTAAATTTTAATAATTTTTATATCAGCCAAATATTCCACCTTATCGTCTTCTCATTCTGAGGTCAGCCACGCCTGGCATCCTGTGCACTTTTGTTCAGTTAAAGAGTATTGTATGGCATGTTTCCCTTCCCTTCCTCCTCACTGAAAAGTCGCTCCTGGGCTATCGCTGGACATACGGCCTCCATGGAGCACAGCTTTTTCTCTCTATGGTCTCTTAGCTCAGGGTTCTGCACAGAAGTCTGAGAAAAAGAGATGCCACAGTTCAGGGTTAAAAAAAGAGAGAGGGGGGAAAGCCGGGACGGCTCAGCGGGTTGAGCGCTCGCTTTGAGGCCACGAGGACCGAGGATCGAATCCCGGCTCCGGCCCAGGCAGGACCCACGTGCTGAACTGGGGAGTTCCCACAGTTCGGTTCTCTAACTGTCTCTGTCTCTGTCTCTCTCTCTATCTGTCAAAAAGTAAAATAGAAATAACTATGCACTGA
>PVKE010034440.1:0-17389 GCA_004027555.1 Craseonycteris thonglongyai
TCAGAAGGACAAAAGGTAAAATAAAAAGCATGCCCCTTCTCATCTCTCTTTCTGAAGTTTCATTGTTGGCGTACAAAAATGCAGTTGATTTTGGGACATTGATTTTGTAGCCTGCAACTTTACTGTATTTGTCTATTATTTGTAATAAATTTCTGATAGAGTCTGTAGAGTTTTCTACATACAGGATCATGTCATCTGCGAAGAGTGACAGTTTAACTTCTCTCCCAATTTTAATACCTTTTATTCCTTTCTCTTGTCTGATTGCTCTGGCTAGAACTTCCAGAACTATGTTGAACAGCATTATGGACACACTCAATGGTTTGGTGGTTACCAGGATAGAGGGGAGGGGCGGGAGGACAGTTGTGGGGGGAGGTGGGAGTGGGCACTAGATATAAGGTGATGGAAGGGGAACTGATACTGAGTGATGGGCACATAATACGATGCATGAATGATGTGATGTGGACTTGTACATCTGTAAACTGTCTAATTGTTACCAACCAATGTAACCTCATCAAATTTAACAATAAATTTAAAAAAATAAATAAAAAAAAGAAAGCATGCCCCATTTGCATCTGGGAAAAGGAGAATTTCTTCTGTATGTCATAATTTTCATTACTTGCTTATTTTTCAACATGATGTAGCTAGAAACTAATAAAAATATAAACTCTTTATATCAATGCCAAATCTGTAATCAGACTTCTATTTCCAGATATTCAAGAAAAGTCTTTAGGAAAAAAACACATTCTGCCAAATAAAAATGAGTATTCATACATTCAAACAGGATTTTTCTTCCCTGTTACAATTTTTTTTATCTCCTTTTTAAATTCTATTGGAATATGTGAGAACCCAGAATTTTTCCTCATTCATTACTATTTTTGAAACTTTTGATGAGATTTGTTGGCAATTCACGTACAATAGAAACCATATTTCTTACTTTATTGGGAGTGCAATAGTGTGACTCTGGAAATTTTAATAATTTGATGCTAGATTTTCTGAATTGATTACCTGGTTTTCTTGTCTTTTTTCTTTCTTTATTGTTTATGCCTTCTAGATTTTTTTTTTTTTTTAACAATTCTTCAATTAAATTCTGTAATTTCAATTTCCAGGAGAGCTCTTTCTAGTGTTTTTTTTTTTTTTTTTTTTTTTTTTTTTTTTTTTTTTTTTTTTTTTTTTTTTTTTTTTTTTTTTTTTTTTTTTTTTTTTTTTTTTTTTTTTTTTTTTTTTTTTTTTTTTTTTTTTTTTTTTTTTTTTTTTTTTTTTTTTTTTTTTTTTTTTTTTTTTTTTTTTTTTTTTTGCTCGCTCTCACGTTTGGTTCTGATTTTATGGATGTAGTATTTTATCTTTGTTTTCTGTTTCCTTTGAGTTCCTCTTGGCTGTTATTGTTTGGGCTGGCTATGATTTCTTTCTTTCTTTTTGGATCCTCTGCTCAAGTATCCAGTGCTTCTAGACTGGACATTCACTCCAAGTGGAAGGCACTAAAATCTGATTGGAAGCTCCCTGCGTGTGAGTAAACCTGGCACCTGGAGGATTGTACAGTAGGTGACCAGGCGGCTTTTGTGTTGGAGAACTTCCAAATAGCAGTTACAAGAGGTCTTTTCTCATTAAATAGCTAGCTTATCCAAAAGAGGAATCCCTTGCTTTAAGATTATATGCTTGTTTCTCTCCATTCTGGAAACTCAGAGTGCAGGGGTGCAGGGGGAGGGGGAGGGGTGTCCCATTATCCAGAATCAGACCCGGTTGGCTGTCCTGTGCCTTTTGGTCTTGAGGTGGGATGGCCGTGGGCAGAGAGAGGAACAACCGGGCTTTGAGGAGGGAAAGGCCTGGAGCTCTTTTTGCTCCACATTCAAAGTCTGTGTTTATGGTCGGCTTCATTCCTCCAAACTTTGAGGTACTTGGTCTCTGATGGTTTGAAGTCTTTCCAGTTTTCAGAAAGGTGACCCTTATTGGCAGGCCGTTATGTCGGAATTTAGGGTGTAGTTCTCTTTGCTGTCTTTGCCAAATTGCTTTCCATATTCCCCAAAATGTGTTGACATCTTGCATCTGCTATCTCCTCTCTTATTCTCTTCGTCATTGTGGACTTATACTTTCTTCTTCCTATTCCTGTGGTGGGTTTTTGCAAGGAATTGGAGATAAATGAAAGTATAAAATTCTGTGTATTTAAAAGCAATCCATTAGATGTTAGAGAATTAGGTGTGGTCATTTCTCTGTATAACCAAAAGTAAAGCAAACTTGTACACCAATTATGCAAGATGCAACACGTTACATGTTTTTGTTTTCTTTTTTAAGGTAAGTATGAGCACATGAGGAGAAACGTAAATTATATAAGAGAGTAAACAGTAAAAAGTACACCTTTTGCTTCAATTCCCAGGCCAACAATTCTTCCCCCTCTCCCCAGATGCAATAACTATTGCCAGTTTCTTAGGTATACCTTCCTCTTTCTTACACTTCTGACATCACATTATATGTGCTCTTCTGACCTCTTAACAATATATGTTGGATATTTTCTTTGTCATAAGTGCATAATAATCCATTATGTATACGTATTGTACTTTAACTGGTTCTCTATTAATGGGTATTTAAACAATTTCTAGTTTTTTACTATAAAATTATGCAGCAGGAAATATCTATCTATCCTTATTTATATTCAAAATAGGTATATATTTATGCATGTGTGCATAAAGTAAATTCTATTAATAGAAGTGAAATTGCTAAAGCAAAGGTTATATACACCTGTAATTTACAGCCAAATGGCCCTCCAAGCAGTTGTATCAAATTACACTCTCAGTAACAATGACTGTACTTATTTCCCCAAACACTCTATGACCAGTGCATTATCAATTTTTCATAGCTTCCAAATTTATTTGTAAAAATAAATCTAATCTCAGTGTAGTTTTGAAGTATAGTTTTTGGCTGTACGTGATATTGAGCATCTTTTTAAATAGTATAGAGCCATTTGTATTTTCTGTGAAATGCCTGCTCATGTTCTTTATCATTATTCTCTTGGCATATTGGTATTTTTCTTGTTATTTTATGAAAATTCCTTATCTAGGAAATTAGCCCTTTGTCTATTATACATATTGGAAAGCTTTTCCTACAGGTTTATCATTGAATTTGTTTTATTTGTTTATGATACTTTGGGCAAACAGAAAATTATAATTTTATATAGTCAAATTTAATGTTTTCTTTTACGGCCTTTGAGATTATAAAAGTTTTCTGATTTTTTTTCCTAGTGTTTTATGGTTTTATTTATTTTGCATTTATTTAGGTAATCTATTTGGCATTTATTTTGGAATAGGTGTGAGGTAGGGGTTCAGTTTTGCCCCCAGCTGGCTTGCTAGCTGCCCCGACAATTGCAATTCTTTCTTAATATGAACACAGCAATGTTGTAAATTGTAAATCAAAATTATAAAAATGTCTTCAGGGGAAGCCGGGATGGCTCAGTGGGTTAAGCACTCACTTTGCAGCCCCGGGGTCCTAGGATCGAATCACGGCCCTGGCCCGTGTGGACTCGTATGCTGAGCTGGGGAGTGCCCTCAGTTCAGTTCTCACTGGGGTGAGACCCCGGCCCAGTTCCTGCCCTGTGCAACCCCGCGCCCACCTGTGGAATGAAACTATGTGGAAAAACCAATGATGTGCAACTATGGAAACTGCTGTGGGCCCTCCCCTTCTCTTTGTCTCTCTCTCTCTCTCTATCGCTCTCTCTGTCAAAAACAATAAAAATAAATCTTTAAAAAATAAAAATAAAAATGTCTTTATCCAGGGGATGCTGAGATAACTCAGCAGTTGAGCACTTGCCTCGCAATCTCGAAGTCTGGGTTCGATTACTGGCCCCAGTTCATGAGACCCAAATACTGAACTGCAGCACAACTGGTAACTGCTGGCAAGGCTTAGCAGCAAAGGTTTTTGCCTCCCATGCAGAAGGCCCCCAGTTCAGTTCCCACCCTGCATGGCTCCATATTCACCTGTGTGCAATGAAACCATGTCACAACTAATGATGTACAACTATGGAGACTGCTCTAGGCCCTCCCCCCTTCTCTCTCTCTCTCTCTCTCTCTCTCTCTCTCTCTCTCTCTCTCTCTCTCTCTCTCTTTCTCTCTCTCACCTTCTCTCAAGCAATTAAAATAAAATAATATAAAATAATTTAAATGTTTTTATCTGCTCTAAACAGAAGATTTGCTCTCTCTCTCTTTCTCTCTCTAGCCATTAAAGTATGACAGTTGGTTTCAAAACCATTGTGCCATAAGTTTAATTTGTGGGTGTAGGGTATATAAGCCAGGCTAGAACCTGACTAGCCTTCATAGTTATCTTCGTTCCTCCCTCTGTGTTGATTTGGGAGGAGAGAGGGGATGAATTCCTGGGGGCACCTGAAGTTAATCAAGGTAGCAAGTCTGAAACCCAACTATAAATTGCAGGCCTAAATAAAGTTTAAGATATAGAGCCCAGGGGAAGCCGGGATGGCTCAGTGGATTAAGAGCTCGCTTTGCAGCCCCGGGGACTGCGGACTCATATGCTGAACTAGGGTGTGTTTCCCATGTGAGAGGCTCCTGGTTTGGTTCTCACCTCACCAGTCTGGCCCCTAGCTCAAGGAGGCGGGCCTCCTATGGCTTCCCATGAGGGAGGCCCCCAGTTTCGCCCCCAGCTCAAGTGGGTATGCCTCCTGTAGGGGAGGCCCCAGCCCAGTTTCCTCCCTGTGTGGCCCCCCGCCCACCTGTATAGAATAAAACCATGTTGAAAAACTAATGACATACAACTATGGAGACTGCTTTGGGCCCTCTCCCTTCTCTGCGTCTCTCTCTGTCTCTGTCAAAAACAATTAAATAAATCTTTTTTAAAAAGATATAAAGCCCAAATCAGAAAGTGAGAGAACCAAGAAAGCAGAGAAATCTGGGTCAAGCATTGCACGGAGAGTCAGAGAGCAGATCCCAGGAGTCACGAGACCTGGATGCTTGACGAGAGCTATCTTTTGAAAGGGGCAAGGTTGGGGGAGACGTTGCATGTCCGTCTTTTGCAAGCAGCCCTGTAGCAATTCTCAGTCTGATGGTGAAATTTCGACTAAGTTTTCACCTGCACCAGAGGGTGGAGCCAGGCATCCTGATAGTCAGTAGAGGGTAGCCCAGGCCTTAGGGACATGTGAACTGAAATAAGCTGTCTAAAATAATTCAAGTAAATATGAGGATAGTGGTATTAGTTCATAAATATATTTACCTCCACTAAATCATACCTAAATGTAACAATCAATACATTGGTAAGTTAAGTCATTCCTTATCATACGTTTATCAAATGAGAACTAAGCGGTGTGCTGAGTTCTGGGGGATAGAAGAATAAGACATAGGTTCCTGCCCCCTAGGGGCTCATCAAGTTGGGATACAAGGAGGTCAGCGACACAGATGGTATGGAGGTGAGATGCTCTGAGAGAAGCATGCCTGGGGTCCTATGAAAGGCCAGGAAGGACATAGAGCTAAGAAGTTCTTCATGGAGCCTGCTAGAACATGGGTGATTGAGCACTAAATCCTGTCTAACATCCTTACTCTTTGCATAGGTTAGGGTTCAATTTCTTTCAGAATTACAACTCACACACCCCCACTTCTTATCTGTGTATTCTCTGTCTGTCAGGGCTCTGAAGAGATCTAGTGCCAGAGAGATTCTTCATCTGAGGTTCAGGGATGGGATTCAGAGGGTTTGTGAATCCCTTAATATTGGACACGTATCATGTGTGTGCGCTTTTCTTCCTGGGGATAGGGTCATAGACTTTGTTAGAATTTCAAAGGAGTCCATGACCCCAGAAAGTTTAATAACCAGACTTAGAGCTTCCTGAACATAATTAAGGATCTTTCATATTAAAAGCATCTTTTCAGATCATATTCTTACCTAGAGATGTGTGTGGTTACTAATACCAAGCCCCTTTAAACCTCATTCAGCTTCCTCTTCCCATCTGCAGAAATAGGACAGAAACGATCCCTGTCCTTATTTATCTTTATTTGGCAACCCCATCCTTAATTGCAATATAAGCAGCCCTGGTACTTAACTGTAATAATGTGATATCATCAAACAGAATAGGAAATTCACATTTCTCATGTTTTGACTGTGGTTTTTGGTTCAGCGTGTTCAAATTCAAAATTCAAGTTCAAAACACATGTTGTGAACATTTTCTTTATGTAGGACATCATGTTCCATGCTGAGGGAGACAGGAGGGGAGCAGGACATACAGGGACAAATTAAACCCACTTTCTACCTTCATGGAGACAAGGCATTTTGGAAAATGCACAAAATGCTGTGGGACTCAGAGAGAAAATGATTATTTCTTACTGGAGGGCGCAGGAAAAAAGGTGACGAAGATATTCTAGCTGGGCAGTATTTCTTATCACTGAGGATGCCTGAGACTTTTACCCTTGGTAACATTACCCTCTGTTTCTGCACCTTCAAAATGAGCTGCTGGGCCTGGAGGCTGACATCTGATCAGAAATACTCAGAAAATAAGCCTAGGAGAAAACTTACTCTTTGTCACAGAATGATACAGAAAGAAATAGTGGGACCCACCGGTATAGGAAAACTTGTAAGAGAACATACAGTTTTAAAGGAAATATATCGTTATTTGAATCAATGTAAGAACTTTTGAAACTGATATTAATAGAAGATCTTTATCATTATTACTATCATATTATAATTTTAAAAATCTGGCTTTAAAGCAACCCAAATCAACATGGCTATTTTCCTAAACATCAAGAAATAGGAAAATTGTTTTGCTAGGAATATTTACAGGCTGTGAGGGCTTTTCTAAAATGTAAATTGAGGATCATTTTTTTTCTCACTAAGTCATATATATGCAAGCATTTACTACTGGTGTGAGTCATAACTGAAATTTGTAGAGTACTTTTGAGATGAACACTTACCAAGCAGTTTCACGTTTGTTGTAAAACCTGCACGGTGCATTAGCATGGACTAATACATTTTCTCACTGTTCTTAGGATGAACCAGCACCGGTCAAACTTTTGAGGCAGCTCACAGCTTAGAGGAGGGCTCATCTAAATAAAGGCCGGCTAAAGTGACATCGCAGGGATTTAATCCTCTGGCTGCCCGTGTGACCAGAAGGCTGATTTGCAGGTTTCTTCTTTCCTGCGGTCTAGATTATTAGGTCCCCAGGGCCCTGCAACTTGCCAGCAAGAGAAGTGCAAGATGAAGAAGGTCAGAGATAAGCGCCCTCGGCAGGAACCTGGGGGCCTCTGCGGGGTTGTCACACACCAGAGAGAAAGATTCTCTAGCCATCAAAGGAAATAGCAAACTGGAGCCCTTGTCCTGGGACACACAGGCACCTACCACGGAGCATCGGACAGCACGGCCCGCTGACCAGAAAGTTTCTGCAGCCCGATCAGCGAAGTGACTGTGTAACTGGATATGTGCTGGACTGCAGTCAGAGCTGCGAAGTTCAATGTAAAACGAATATGACATGTCTCGAGTGAGGCCGGCAGCCCCAGGCCGGGGCTGCTCTGCTGGCCCATTGGCCTCTGCCCTCCTCTGACTTCCGCAGGCCAGCTCTCACGGACACGGGTCTCTGGCCGTTGGTACCTCCCCTCCCCCACCCACTGGCCTCTTCTGCTCCTCCAAAGGCACCTTTGACAGGTGCCTCTTTGCTGAGATGGAGACATGAGCCTGCGCTGAGGATGACGGCCGTGTATGTGAATGGAGGCGGCCTCGTGAACCCCCACTGTGCCAGGTGGGATCGGCGCAATAGTGTGGCCAGTGGCAGTCAGACGGAGTGCAGCAAGGAGGAGGCAGAGGGGCAGGCTCTCCAGCTGACACCCTTTGAGAAGCTGACACAGGACATGTCCCAAGATGAGAAGGTGGTGAGAGAGATCACGCTGGGGAAACGAATCGGCTTCTACCGAATCCGAGGGGAAATTGGAAGTGGAAACTTTTCCCAAGTCAAGCTTGGGATTCACTCCCTGACCAAAGGTAGGATCTGACCTTCCAAGGATGATCCCTGTGGTGTCGAAACCTCGTTTGGGGATGAGTTAGGAGTCCAGGGCCAAGGAAGTGAATAAAGTGGTATCACTGAACCCCTGCTAAGCCCAAGCCCAGTGCCAGCTGCTATCCCTTGTCATCTGAGTTAATTTTCACAGTAATGGTGTGAGGTGAATGTTTTTCTTCCCATTTTACAAACAGAGAAACTAAGATACAATGAAGTTAGCTGCGACTTCAGCAGCTTAATCTTAGATGATTCTGACTTCAAGAACTCCCACTGAGTGGATGAACTCACTTAAACACTGAGGGGAATCTGTCCTCCTCTGGGAGGAATAAAGTGGAGTGTGTCTTGCATTCAAGGGAACTCATATTCCAAATCCTTATTTATAACTTGTATTTATTTGTGTGTCAATGCCACTGGCTCAGAATGGCCCAGGAGACCCCCCGAATCACCACTGTCAGTGGACGTTAGGGCCCCGTCTCCCCTCCTTACCCGAGGCTGCTGCTGCTTTTACATTTGGGGGAAAGGGATTTGATTGCAAGAGCGTCTCTGCCTCAGACTTTACTCTGTACAAGGGCACACTGTTGCTTGGTTCCTTGCCCTCTACCAAAGACCCGCGCTTCCTGGCTACCAGTCACTCTGCATTCCAGACCAGAATGCCCCCTTTGGCCTCAGGGAGGAATTGTGCAGAGGCCCCAGCAGCTCCTTGCTGCCCCAGCCCAGTGTGGGCGCGTCCCCAACTTACCTCTAACTTATCTGGTGCCTGGAGATCATCATCAGAGACGTAGTTACAGGACAGGAAAGGAACACTTGCAACCTGGTATGATGTACTGACATCCTAATGCCCATGGGCTCTACCTTCTCCCCAAGAGCCCCGTGCTGGTATTTGCTCTCCTGGGACCCAACCTGCCACTGTCCCCAAAGCCACTCTTTTCTTATATGTGTCATCTTTTGTTTTCATTTATTCTCCAAACCCCGACCCCATGTTCCTCTCATCCTTATAGAGAAAGCCCTTATAGAGAAAGCCCCATAACTGCCACACATGTGCATGCACACATACGCTCCAAGTCACTGGAGCTCCAAGTTTTCTTAAATGTTGCTCTAAGCCCAAGCGTCTGGGTTCCTGTCATCACATTTCGGCTCTTCACCTGACCCACCTGGGTAAAGTTCAGTCCTCCTGTGAGCCTCAGATTTTTTACTTATAAAATGCAGCCAAGTAACTGTATTTTACCCAGAAAAGTGAATCTAACACTGTAACTCAAATCTAAGTGAGACAGAGGTTACTTCTCAATGGTCTGCAAGGGTCTCCAAAATTTTCAGCCCACGGGCCGCATTAACTATCAAACAGCAGTTTGGGGTCCGACTACACACTCGAGGTCCAAATAAAAAAGAATCAAAACATAGATGTTGTTTTTAATTATTTATTTAATATTATTTTATTCAGATAAAAAGATCTCCATGGACCGAATGAGAGGGCCTCGCGGGCCGTAGTTTGGAGACCCCTGGTCTAGAGCATCAATTACCAAGTGGTGGTGTGTACCCCCAGGGTACATGCTGAGCCATTCAGGGGTACATGAAAAATAATCCATAACAATATTTAACTGTGTTATGAATAGTGTAAAATTAAATCTGTGGTTTGTACTTTTAGTGTAGCAATTTCTCTTATTACCTTATTTCCACTCTTTTACATAAAGATAGGCACCGAACGAAAGTGTCATTATTTAAAAACAGCTGCTTTAAAAACAAGGGGTACAATTTATACGAATGGGGTTTAAAGGGATACACAAGTGGAAAAAGTCTGGGACCCACTGGTCTAGAGCAAGAAGGAAAAACAAAAGATTAAACACGTAGGGCAATGAGGGGCCAGAGATTGAGACAGAAGACATGATTAGGAAGGGGAGGGGAGAAGTTGGATGAGGTCAAACCAGGAGCGGAATTCAGAGAGGACAGAGTGGCCAGTGCAGCCAAGAGGTCACAGACGCAGAAGCCTGCGCAGGGCCTACTGGTGCGGCCACCTTTGCGCTGTCTCCTGAGTGTGGGTTCAGGTGTTAGAATCCAGTGCAGAGGAAGTAGGGTGGGACAGTGGGAAGCACCTGGACTTCAGAATCAGAGAAGTTTGTTTCCTCGTTCAGTCACTGACTAGGCCCGACCTCATGCATATTATGAGGACGTTTTTGGTCCTCAGTCACCTCAGCTATAAAATAGAGATAATGATTCTTATTTTGAAATTGTTGGAAACATTAGAAATAGCATATATGAAGCACATGGAACATAGTAGCTACTCAATAAATTATAGCTATCATTTGTACAACTCTTTTTTATTTAAATAAACTTATTTCAAGAAGAAGTTTAATAGTATTAAAGTAATAAAAAACCAACATCATTTGCATTATGAATAGAAGGGAATGACAAAAATAAATACAATGCAAACAAGTTAAAATGTTTTGTTTATTTTCCCAGCTTTATTGAGATATAATTTACATGTAACATTGTATAAGTGTAAGTTGTGCAATGTAGTGCTCTTACATACATATATATTGTAAAATAATTACAATAAGGTTACTGGTATTTAACATACCCATCACCTCACATGGTTATAATTATTTTTGTGAGTGGCGAGAAATTTTAAAATATACTCTCTTAGCAGCTTTTAAAGAAATTTTAAAGGAAAATTACCAAGTAATAGAAAGTAATTGAAAACATGCTAACAACCAATCTGAAGCTTTCTCTTTGCCTAAATTAGAGAATTACAGGGAACTGACATGGGAATAACGTTTTGATGCTGTGAATCAGTGCTATTTAAGGCTGTCTCCATGCACTAAAATCATTTTGTGCCCCATGAGTGTTCAGGGTTCTAGTTTGGGAAATACTGACCTCATCTAGTCCTCTCATGTTTTATAAATGAGGAAATGGAGGCCCGGAAGTGACTGTCCCACGGTCACAGTGGAGACAGGTCTAGAACTCAGCTTTCTTTTCACTCACCACGCTACCTCAGGATTTTTGTGCAGTATGAAGGAGGCAACTCCTCCACACCCTGCCCTGGACCAGCTAGCTATAAGGGGACCACTGCTTTCTCCAACACCAGACTCTGGCCCCTCATGGATCGTTCTTGGGGGTGGGAATACCCCCAAGGAGTGGTCCTGCCATTGACATGCCTGCAGAAGGTCCAAGGAAACAGGAATCAATTAGGGAGCAATAGAATATATGCCCAAGAGTCAGAGAAGGGCCTTTCTAGTGGCCTGCCTGTCCCTCTCCCTGCTCAATGTCTAAGATCTGGCAGAGAGTGGTGAAATACCGTGGAAAGATACTGGCTTTGGAGTCAGCCAGAACCGGGTAGAATTCCAATTTTTTTTAGCTGTGTGACCTGAACAAGTTATTTTACCATTCCATGTTTTGTGTACAAAGGAGGAAAACATCAGCTACACAGGATGGCTGGGAGGAGCAAAATTTTTAAATGTAACACACTGAATATCTACCACGTGCCTAGACAGAGCACATAATATTCATTGGCTGCTATAATTAGTCTGCTTTCAAAGAAGTCTAGGCCCTTTAGGCTTAAGTTACAGGCCATTCCATTCATGGAACAGAAGCCTACTCAAATAAGCTCACATTGAAAGGGGTGTATTGTGTTAGACTCACAGCAGGGAAGGAGAGTCAGTTTTGAAGATGTTAGTTACTGTCTTTCTTTTCTTTTCTTTCTCTGGAGCTGAAAGATTTTT
Organism: Craseonycteris thonglongyai; assembly: GCA_004027555.1. Classification (NCBI taxonomy): domain Eukaryota; kingdom Metazoa; phylum Chordata; class Mammalia; order Chiroptera; family Craseonycteridae; genus Craseonycteris; species Craseonycteris thonglongyai. Next base: position 11,680 of record PVKE010034440.1, read on the forward strand.
CATATGTACTTCCTTTGACATATGTGTTCCATCTTCATACTTATTTTTGCAGAGTGGCGTTCTCTGCTCAGTTGTCAGAAGGTGCATGACTAAGAATGCCTGTTGCCAGTGCCACATCTATAGACTCTCCCAGCTTTCTCGCCCATCTCCATCCCACTAGCTTCATTCTATTTCAACTCAGATTTTAAAAAGAGAGAATATAATTGCTCATTGGTCAGTCAATGACGGGCTACCTTTGAATCAAGGGCATGCCTGTGTCAAAACAGCTGCAGTCCTTAGGGTCACATGGTCCCACTTGTCTCTCAGCAAAGCCCAAGGTCCAAAGAAGTATCTCTAAGAAGGGAGAGTAGAAACCATAGCAAATTGACAGATATATCCCCCATAGAGACAATAAGCAGCTGACTGGAGAAATTGCCTCAAGTGAGTATTAAATTCTGTAGATAGGCTATTATGTGGGGTGGACAGAGGAAAGAAGAAACTACAGCAATTGAAATGTTTATAGTGACTTTCTTCTTGAATCCCACAGGTTTCTTGTTTGTTGTGTTCATTCTAGTCCCTTGAGTTGTGGAGAACTCAGCATTTTCCTGCCATGCATTGGGGCACTCCAGTGACCTCACTAACATGCTATCCTCACTCTTAACCTGCCACAGGGTAGCTCTATTGTTCAAGGTACAAGACAACCTCTGGTTACGAATAGTATGTGCCAAAGCAGAAGAAAGCCAAAAGCCTAGGCAGTGGGAAAATCAGTTCAACAAGCAAGTTTAAACAAGACTGAAAATATAATGGCAGATAACAGAGCATATTAGACTCTGATGCAACAGAAAATGAATCCCAGACTTCACCTCCTGATTTGTAGGCCCATCCCATACTGGTCTAGTCTTAGTACTGTGGCTCGTCTCTCTTTTGGGGTCCTACCTTCCAAAGGGCCCCCTCCCTAGTCAAGGAAAGAACTGGAAAATGGGAATGAAAGGAACTGAGAAGTGTGAAGGAGGGGAAACCCAGATGTGGGGGAATGAAGAGAGATGGAAGTTCAGGTATTGGGAAATAGAATGTTGGGGGCAATGACAGAGTCAAGACTAAAAGACTGTGCCTTGTAAAAGGAGAGAAGACCTTTGGCTACCCTGAGCTGACTGGAATGAAAAGAAAGGAGGAGTATTTCTTTAAAATCTTTACCTATAAAGAGGAAGGAGATTTATCAATGAGTGAGTTAGAAAGCCTTACTGAGAATTTCAAATACCCTGTTCTGTTGCCAGGCATGTCAGATTATAATATGGATAGCGTGGTCCCCGTACAAAGCCAACTTGCCCAGAATCATCATCAGGTTTTCTAGGAAATATGGACGGTCTGGATAAAATAAGGGAGGTGATTCCCAGGAAGAACAGAGAGTTTCAGTGCCAGGGGCAGCTCCTAGGATAGTCGTTTTTTAAAAGGCGCCAGCTGCTCTGATCTCTAGAAAGAAGGCTACAATACAGGTCCCTGCTGGCTGAAGTTTATTTTTATAGCTAACAGCTCAGATTCACTTGGGCCTTGCAAGCTGATAGGGCAGGTTGAAGTCATCATGAGTCCTCTTTAAGGCTGATTAGAAATTTCTCAAAAGAGATGATACACTTGGCTTCTGAATATTTTATGGCCCATCTGTTGTTGCAAACAAAAGTGAAGGAAGCAGCGGTGCCGCCCTTTCTCTCTTGCTGCCCTTCCTGACCTGGTCTCCCTTTCTGTTTCTGTTCCTCTAGTCTCATGTTTCTAGAACCCTTTCTTCTCCTCTCTCAATTTATTTACTCATCAGCTCATTTATTCCTCTTTTTAAAAAATATAATAAACTCTCCTGTGTCTATACTTTGAATAAGACACAGCTCTAGGCTGATGGGGACTCGTAGCATGAAATGGAGACAGGCAGGAAACCATTGGTAAGTGCTGTCACTGAGTGAGGCATAAAGGGTGTGTGCAACTGTGCCCAAGGACTTCAGAAAAGGGTCAATTGACCCGCAGAGGCTTGTAGTGGGTCTTGAGGTTTGAGGAGAAATTACACAGGACACAGAGGAAAGGTAATTCCAGGCAGAAAGAGAAGATATAAAGTGCATGGAGGTATGAACCAGGTTTGGGGGGGTGAGGGATATTTGGAGATTTAGAAGTAATTCAGTGAGGCTGGATCCTGAGATATACCCACAGAGTAGTAGCAGATATGGTGGGTGGTGTAAGCAGGGTCTAGAAGATCATGGAGAATCTTCTTACATATTTAGATATTGTCATTTTGATACTGGGGAGCCATTGAAGAGCTTAAAGCAAGCAATTAATACAAGTGACTAATAGAACTGTATTTCAGTGAGGAAGGTGAAGTTGAATTAAAGTTGGGGTGTGACAGGAGTCAGGAAGTCAGAATAAAATATTAGTCTAATGGTCCAGATGAATGATGATGTCCATCTCAACCCAGTAAATGGCAGTGCAGACGGAGACAAGGCGATGCATTTGAGAAATATTTTAGAATATCAGAAAACCTTGTGGCTGATTGTGTGGCAGAGAGCAGGGGGAGAAAAAGGAGAGGAAGAATTGGATGTGACTCCCAGGTTTCCAGCTTCAGTGACTTAGCAGTCAATAGTGAACACAGAAAAACAAATGGATTTGACAGTAAAGATTTGGAATCACTGACTTGAAGGTACATAGAAGTCGTGAAGTGAATGAGTCCAGCAGCCATCCTAGAGCCCAAGAGAAAGTATGAGTGAGAAATCAAGATTTAGAGCTTAATAAGTCCAGGGTACGGTGAAAGTCTTGGGTGTGCTGGCCACAAGCTCCTTGGTGCTACACATTGTATCATATTAGTTCTTGGAGTTCTCCCACATGCATTGTGAGTAATAAACATTCAGCAAATCTTTGGTGAATTAGGTTAGTATACGATCTTCTCATGAAAATCCAGTATTGGAGGGGAACAGATATCAGAGTGGGCAATGCTGTATGGCAGTATTCTCTGGTAGGTTGTCTATGCTGTAAATCTCCTAGGAGGAGAGGACTGGGGAGCAAACTCAGTACCCAGTAAGCTTAATGAAAAAGGCCCACTAATTTAAAAAATGTGATCCCTCCTCTTAAACACATTCATTAAAAGAGCAATTTAAAATTGTGTTTTGTTATTTTAAAAATAGTAACTGGCTTTTATGAATCCATCCTAAAAAATAAGTCCAATATTTGAAATACAAGAACCAAAAAATGTTCGCTATGGTGTTACTTATAGTGCAAAAGATTGGAAATAATTTATATGATATAACAATATAGGAATGGTCAAATAAATTGAAGCATGTACACTGGATGGAAGGTTACACAGCACTTAAAAATCATGATTATGGGGATGCTGGAATACCTGAGTGGTTTGAGTGCTTACCTCGCAATCACGAGGTCCAGGGTTTGATTCCCAGGCCTGGCCTATGCAACCCCATATGCTGAACTTTGATGCAACTGGTACCCACTGGTATGGCTCAATGGCAAAGGTCCTTGTCTCCCATGTGGGAGGCCCCCTGTTCAATTACCACTCCGTGCATACCCACCTGTGTGGAATGAAACCACGTCATAACTAATGATGTACAACTATGGAGACTGCTCTGGGCCCTCCCTCCTCCTCTCTCTCTCTCTCTCTCTCTCTCTCTCTCTCTCTCTCTCTCTCTCTCTCTCTCTCTCTCTTTCTCTCTGTCTTTCTCTCTCTCTCTCACCTTCTCTCAAGCAATAAAATTTTTTTTTTAATCATGGTTATTAAGAGTATGTGATAACATGGAAGATGTGTGGGACATGATAGTAGACAAAAAGTAAGGCCGAAATTTGAGTGTATAGTGTGATGCTAATACTTGCCCTGGGTTCTTGAGAGGATTAAATGAGATCATTCATTCATCAAATGTTTGTTGAGCACCCACTGTGTAACAGGCACTCTTCTAGGAACTGGAGATACAGCCGTGAATAAAATGGGCAATAAGTTCTGTCCTGTGTGGGCTTATATGAGTATTCTAGTGGAGAGAGACAGATAAAAGTATGTAAAGGGTGTCCCAAAATTCACGCAAGATTTGAATTTTGCGTCTTTTGTGCACTAAAGTGTTGCCAACAACAATAAAAAAAAGACAGTGTGACAGCTGACAGTTCAGGGTTATTAAAAATGGAGCTACACGAAAGAACAATGCGTTTTCATTATTGAGCAATGAAAATTTATAATTTTTAATTATAAACCTGTGTTTTCTATCAAAATTACTGCTTGTATGAATTTTGGGACACCCTTTAAAAGGGGAAGTAGGGCAGAAAGGGGGACAGGGAGCATTGAGGCCTGTGGTTTTAGGTAAGTTGGCCAGGGACAGCCTTACTGAGGAGGTAAAAAACAGAAAGAAATAGGGAGCTGGCCTGCCAAAGTGGGAGTATGCCCACTGTACTCTAGAAGGGGATATGAGAGCTGAGAGTTGCCCTTAAAAGAACAGTTCACCCAATAGGTTACATAAAATCCGAATTTTCTGTTTCAGGTACCACTGATGAAGGCCCATCACTAGGACCCGTTGCCTGTGGAGGTTACAGCCCCCAGGCTTCTGCTGGGTTATGCCTTCCGTCTTCCCCAGTAGTGCCTCCCCAGAGCAAGAATGGCCTCATCAGATCCCAGTGAACCCTGCCTCTTCCATTCTAGAAGTCCTAATGAACCTACTTTAACAAACCAATAAACACTCCTATTGTAAACTACAGCGGCATCTATTTTCATGCGGATAACTACTGTCACAAAGTTCTTCAAAGCAGTTGTTTTGCAAGTAGGTCAAACAGGCGCCCTGCAAGTTTGTTCTCCCCAGGAACAAAATTGCCTGGGAAATCATTCCTAAGTGCAAAATCATTCCTTGGTGCAGTTTGAATGAAAAAAAATGAATGAAGGTTTACCTTGGAGTAGAGATTCATTTATTTTCAAACATGAACCATTTTTTATTACACAATTAATCTTTATTAAGTGTATAATTAGATTGCATAATTAATTGTAGGAAAATTAGAAAATATAGATCAGGAAGAAATTTTTAAAGGAAAACCATGCATGATCATCCATTAATAAAATAATTACTCTAAACCAGGGGTTCCCAACCTTTATATACCCTAGGGTGCATTCTAAAATATCAGTAGGGTGGTGGGCACCAGCTATTTCTAAGGATATTTATTATTGAACAAGAATAAAAAATAATAAACAAAAATAATTTTTTAATAATAAATTTATTGTACAAATTATATACACACAAAGAAACATATATACAAAACGTAATACAAAGTAAATAAAAAACACACATATAATAAAATCATTTAAAAAACATAAAAGAAAAAATAAAAAAAACCAATCTGTGTGATCTTTGGCATTGCATTTCATTGGCCAGTGCCTTGTAATTAGGAGAGTATGATGACAACCCTGTTAGCAAACAATTATTAAGATGCTCATCGGTAAGTCGAGATCTATATCGTGATTTTATTAAATTCATGTTTGAAAACAAAGATTCGCATAAATATGTTGACCCGAAAAACGATTTGATTTTATATGCCGCTTTTTTAAAAAATGGGAACCTTTCTTTGTCGACTATGTGCCATAAGTCCTCTGATATTAAGGATTTTAGCAAAATATCGTTCTTAAGGTTCAAAATTTCTAACTCTAGTTCTTCTGCTTTCCCCTGAACAAGGTCTGCAATACATGTGGCTAGTTCTATTACATTTATTTGGCAAGTAAAAG
>PVKE010034441.1:5464-17495 GCA_004027555.1 Craseonycteris thonglongyai
AACAGAAAAAAAAGAAAGGAAAAAAAAAAAAAAGAAAAGCCCAAAGTGAGTAGAAAGATAAAGGAAATAAATGCAATAAAAGCTAAAAAGAAGTAGAAATAATAAAACCAAGCGCTTATTTTGTGAACAGAGAAACAAAATTTATAAACCTTTAACTAAAGTAATCAACAAAGAGAGAACCCAAATATATAAAATCAGAAATAAAAGAGGAAAAGTGACTGCCTATACCACAGACATATAAAGGACTTTAAAAAAATACTATAAAAATTATATGCCAAAAAATTGGACAATCAAAAAAATGGATAAATTTTTAAAAATATTTAAGAGCTGTTGAAAAAAAATCCAGCCATAAATTTTTGTGGTTTTCATATTATACTCTGGATACTTTCCAGATAGCACTTGTACAGTCTTCTAAGCTTGAATCAAGAAGAAACAAAAAAATCTGAAGAGACATTACTACTAAAGAAACCAAATCAATAATGAAAAATCTTCCAACAAAAATCCTGGATCAGATGGCTTGACAAATAAATTTTACCACATATTCAAATAAAAATTCACACCTATTTTTCTCAAACTTTTAAAAGAATTTTAGGAAAAAGAAAGGCCCCAAAACTCTTTCTACAATGCCACCATTCCCCAGATTTCAAAACTAGATAAAGACATCAAAATAGTACTTTTTAGGTTGATATCCCTAATAAATAAACATGCACATATTCCTCAACAAAATATTAACAAGCCAAATTCAGCAATATGTTGAAAACATTGTACTTCCTGACTACACTCTAGCCTCACAGAAAATGAAAGAGCCAGTGGCTTATGCTTCAGAATGCTTTTGGTTTGAACAAGAAAATTTTGATGGCCTGAGGTTTTAGTGAGGAAGGTGAAGTCTTGTAAAGAGTATAGTAAAGGAGAGAACAGCGGAAGGGAAAGTATTTCAGCATGGGAGTTAGATGATACAAGTGCTAACTTCTGAAGGCCAAAAAGATGTCACTTAAATTCTGTGGCCCTCTTTCCTCATCACTAAAATGACTTGGTGAGTTTTAGGTTTTGCCATTTTTAACCATATAGGATAGATTCGGTTGGATAAATCTTAAAATAAATTTTGCACGATGTGTGGCAGGACATATCTTTCAGTGCAAAAAAATATTAAAGCTCATAACTGCTTCTGTGAAACTTTTTGGAAAATGTCTGCTCCTTGAATGTTGTATATTGGTATATTTTCTTTTTGTTTTCTCTTTCAAATACAACTTTAGCATTTGACTTGCTTGCCCACATGTGATCTGGAAATAAAAGTTGTTGGCCTGTAAAAACTAATTAATTAATTAATTAAAATAAAAACTCATACATGATGATCAAGTGAGTTTATTCCTTCTAAACAAGGTTAATTCAACATCAACAAATCAATTAACATGATATACTATATAAATAAAATAAAAGATAAAAATGTAGAAAAAGTGTGTGAAAAAATCTATCATGCATTTATGATAAAAACTCTCATCAAAGTGGAAATAGAACACACATATCTCAAAATAATAAAAGCCAAAGTTGACAAACCCACAGCTATCGTCATACTCAACATGGACAAGTTAAAATAAAAAAAAAAAAATCAGAAATAAGGTAAGCACACTAACCTTCAGCACTTTTATTCAACATAGTAGTGGAAGGTCTAACTTCAACAATCAGACAAGAAAAAAATAAATGGCATTCAAATAAAAAAGAAAGACATAGAACTTATTATTTGCACATGGCATAATAATATATGTAGAGAACCCCAAAGCTTGCACACAAAAATTTATTACAACCAATAAGTGAATTTAGTAAAGCTGCAAAATACAAAGTTAATATTCAAAAGGTGATTGCATTTTTATGCACCAGTGACAAACCCTCAAAAAGAAATTAAAATATTTACCAAAAAAGTAAAATATGCAGGAATAACTTTACAAAATGTAAAAGACCTATACTTGCATTATTATAAAACACTAAAGAAAAAGCTGAAGAACATAGAAATAAATAGAAGGATATACTGTGATCAAGAATATGAAAAATTAACATAGTTAAAATTTTCATACTACTCAAAGCAGTCTATAAATTTAATGCAATCCTTGTGAAAATACCAATGGTATGTTTCACCGAACTATAAAAATTACCCTACAGTTTATATGGAGATATTAATGACCATGAATAGTCAAGACAATCGTTTGTTTGTTTTTTTAACTGAACTGGGGGCCTCACTGCATTTGGGAAACACACCCCAGTTCAGCATGTAGGTCTGCCTGGGCCGGAGCCGGGATTTGATCCTCAGTCCTCAGGACTTCAAAGCAAGTGCTTAACCCACTGAGCCATTCCGGCTTTTCCAGGAGACAATCTTAAGAATTCAGAACAAAGTTAGAGGTTTCACACTACCTAAAATCAATGCTGTAGTAAACAAAATATTATGGTAACTAGCACAAAACAAATAAACAAAGAAACAAAAACAGACACAGATACAGATGTAATCAAGATGTAGTGTGAGAGGAGCTCTTGAAACCTCTCCTGGAAAGCTAACAATTTAAACAACTAAAATCCAACTAGAGAATCCCTAAGTAGCACACAGCCTTGGCTGAGAGACCCAAGAAAATACCAAAAGCTAGAGAAAATGGAGGTGAGTGAGAAAGAAAGAAGGGGAGCAGTGTGGAGAGTTGCCACGGAACACAACCTGGAGACCAACCCAGCGACCGGCCCAGAGGCTGACCCAAGTCCAGCAGAGGAGAGACTGACTGAGGTGGAGCATGGGGGTTCAGGTCCAGGAGCAGAATGGCTCTGAATAGGTTGGAGGCCTGGAACGGACAGCGACAGGGGCATAAATGGCCAGAGTGCAGGGTGAATGGAAAAAGCGGGCATGGCTGACTGCGGTGAGAGGCCCTGGTGGGAGTGCAGGGGGCACAGCCATGGCATAGTGAGGGTGGCCAGAGCGCGGTGCAGGAGGCCAGAGCGAGGTACCAGCAGCAGCCAGAGATTGGTGTAGGTGACCGGAGTGAGGATCTCGCTGTCAGTACTTGAGTGGGTAGGCTGGAGCTGGAGACCCGCAGCACATGAGGCCAGAAACTGGAGTCAGAGGTGGATGTTCCAGTGGCTGGAGCAGCAACACCGGGAGTGTTTTGGCGATGGAGGTGCAGAGTGGCCCTCACTGAGGTGAGGGCAAAACCAGAGCACTGCATGGCCTTGGACACGGAGCCTGGGTGCTTCCCCTTGCTGTCTCCCAGGGCTCACCATGCAGGGTTCACCCATGGCTGGCGTTCATTGAGCTGCCAGGAAGCTGCCATTACCCTGTGACTAAAACATACTTGCGCCTTTCCCAACAAACCCGGCCCACACTCTTCCCATTGAAGCCAGCAGAGGGAAGTCACCATTACACTTTTAATACAATCAGGCCTGCATCTTTCCCAACAAACCTCGCCACTACTCTTCCTGTTGAAGCCAGCAGAGGGAAGCCACCATTACACTGTGAAGCAAATAGACCTGCGCTTTTCCAAACAAGTCCCACCCCCACCTGTCCCACTTAAGCCAGCAGAGGGATCCAGGTGTGGCAGCTTCTGACAGCAGTGGGATCTCAAAGGCATAGAATACTATCACCCATCGTACCTTCCCCAAGAGGAGGCATAAAGAGACAAGGGCAACTGAGACAAAGAGAAGCCCATATCCTAGGAAGTCAACCACTGTGAGAAAATGAAATAAATAAGAGGAAATATTATAAGGCCCTGACACCAGCTAGGAAGTAAAAAAAAAGATACCTTCACATCTACCAAGAGAAAAGCCCTCATTTCCAGGAAACAAAACACTCCAGCAGTGATGAATACCCCTTTGAACAAAGGAGCTCAGAAAGAAAAAGAAAAATCTCCAGAAAAGGACCTCGAAGATATGGAATTATATGAGCTAAATGACAGAGAATTCAAGGTTGCAATTATGAAAATATTCAGAGATCAGAGACAATTGGCAGAGTACACAGAAGAAGCTAAATAATCTCAGAAAGAAAATGGAATCTATGAAAAAGATGCAAAGAGAAATTCTGTAGATAAACAGTGCAATAAAATAAGTGCAAAGTGAAATAGCTAGCACAGAAAGCAGAGTTGACCAGATAGAGGAAAGAATTAGTTAAATTGAAGACAAAAATTTGGAAATGTCACAGAAGAAAGGAGAGAGACCTAAAATCTAAAAGAAATAAAAGATATATACAAGAACTACCTGACTCCATTAGAAAAAATAATATAAGAATAATAGTTATTCCAGACAAAGCAAAGGACAAGGTGGGCACAAAGAATCTACTCATACAAATAGAAGGTGAAAACTTCCTAAATCTATGGCAAGAACTAGAACCTCAAATCCTAGAAAGAAACAGGACCCCTAGCTACTTGAATTGTAACAGATGCTCTCCAAGGCACATTTTACTGAAGATGTCAAAGGTCAAAGAAAAAGAAAGAATCCTCAAGGCAGCCAGGCCAAAGAACTCCAAAACCTATAAAGGAAAGCCCATCAGATTATCATCAGATTTCTCAACAGGAACTCTACAAGCCAGAAGGGAATGTAAAAAGTATTCAAAGTATTAAAGGAAAAAATTACTAGCCAGAAAATCAATACTCAGCATAGTTATCCTTTAGATATGAAGAAAGAATAAAGACCTTTGCAGACATACAAAAACTGAGGGAATTCTCCAGCACAAGGCCAGCATTTAAATAATGAAGGAGGCAATTGGACCTGAAACAAAAAGTAAAAGTTAATAGGGGTAAACTGAACAACAAAAATATAAAAAGGAGAGGAAGTAAACACTTAAGTTTCCAAAGAGAATGGAGATAAGAAACATCCTTAAGAAAAGAAACCACAATGGGAAGCCGGCATGGCTCAGTGGGTTAAGCGCTCACTTTGCAGCGCTGGGGACCGAGGATCGAATCCCGGTTCCGGCCCGTGCGGAAACATATGCTGAACTGGGAGCTCCCCCAGTTCAGTTCTCTCTCTGTATATCTCTCTCTCTCTGTCAAAAATAAATAAATAAATAAATAAATAAATATATTAAAAAAAAAAAAAGAAAAGAAACCACCGCATATATGAAACTTTCTTTTATATAAAGTTCATGGTAACCACTGAAAAAAACCTAGAACTGGGACACATAAAAACAAACGATGAAAATACAGAAAAAACAGTCATAAACACCATGAAACTAAAATTTTCAATCGAAATAAAAAAGCAAAATAACAGTAAAAAAAAAAAGCTACCAGAAAAAAAGGGATAAAATGGCTATAGAAAATCCTCATATATCAATCATCACCATAAATGTAAATGTACTGAACTCACTGATAAAAAGACACAGAGTAGCAAACTGTATTGAAGAAATAAAACCAACTTTATGCTGTCTATAAGAGACACACCTCAGCCACAAGGACAAAAACACTGAAACAAAGTGAAAGGGTGGAAAAAATACTCTAAGTAAATGGCACCCAGAGAAAAGCAGGTATAGCCATACTTGTCTGACAAAGCAGACTTCAGGATCAAAAAGATTATAAGAGACAAAAATGGACATTTCATAATGATAAAGGGGACAATACAACAAGAAGATATTACACTTATTAATATATATGCCCCCAACCAAGAAGCACTAATATTTACAAAGCAACTAGTAACAGATCTAAAAGGAGATATTGAGAAAAACACAATTATAGTAGGGAACTCAAACACCCATTGACAACCATGGACAGATCATCCAAACAGAAAATAAACAAAGAAATATCAGCTTTAAATGACACATTAGAGCAACTGGACATAATTGATGTTTGCAGAACACTTCATCCTAAAACTCAGGACTATAAATTATTTTCCAGTGCACTTGGAACATTTTCAAGGATAGACCACATGCTGGGACACCAAGCTAACCTGAGCAAATTTAAGAAGATCGAAATAATACCAAGTGTATTCTCTAATCACAAAGCTTTGAAATTTGAGATTAACTATAAAAAGAAAGCAGAAAAAACCACATACAGTATACATGGAGAGTAAACAACATGTTATTAAAAAATGACTGGATCAAAGAAGAAATAAAAGAAGAGATTAAAAAATACATAGAAACAAATGACAACAAAAACACAACATTATCAAAGTTACTGGGCTACAGCAAAAGCAGTAATAAGAGGAAAATTTATATCACTGCAGGCCTTTCTCAAGAAACAAGAAAAATTACAAGTAAAAAAATCTAAAATCACATCTTCAAGAACTAGAAAGAGAAAAACAAAAAACACCAGTGGACACTGGATATATGGTGATGGAAAGGGAGTTGATTCTGAGTGGTGGGCACATAATGTGATGCATGGGTGATGTGATATGAACTTGTACATCCGGAAACTATCTAATTGTTACCAATCAATGTCACCCCAATAAATTTAATAATAATAATAATAATAATAATAATAATAATAATAAAACACCCAAAGGCAGCAGAAGGAAGGGAATCATAAAAAATGAAGCAGAACTAAGTGAAATAGAGAATAAAAAAACAATAGAATGCATTAATACAACAAAAAGCCGGTTCTTTGAAAAAATTAATAAAACAGACAAAAGGTACTAGACTCACCAAGGGAAAAAGAGAAAACACACAAGAAATCCGAATTAGAAATGAGAGGAGAAATTACAACAAATACCACAGAAATACAAAGAATCATACAAAAATACTATGAAAAACTATATGCCACAAAATTTTGCAACCAAGAAGAAATTGACAAGTTGTTAGAAACATATAGTCTACCTAGACTGAATCAAGAAGAACTGAATAACCTAAACAAACCAATCAACAGTAAGGAATTGGAAACAATCATCCAAAACCTTCCCAAAAGCAAGACTCCAGGACCAGAGTGTCTCACTTAACGAGTTTTACCAGGCATTCAAACAGGAACTAACACCTATCCTTCTCAAAGTTTTCAAAAAAATTGAAGAGGCAATATTTCCTAACTCGTTCTATGATGCCAACATTACAGTAATACCAGAGCCTGGCAAGGACGTCACACACACACAAAAAACAACTATAGACCAATATCTCTGCTGAACACCGATGCAAAAATCCTAAATTACTAGCAAATAGAATACAACAATGCATTAAAAAGATTATACATCACGATCAAGTGGGATTCATCCCAGGGGCACAAGAATGGTTCAACACATGCAAATCGATCAATGTTATACACCACATAAACCAAATCAAAGATAAAAACCATATGATTACATCAATTGATGAAGAAAAAGTATTTGTCAAGATACAACATCCATTTATGATCAAAACACATAATAAAATGGGTATAGAAGAAAAATACTTCAACATAATAAAGGCCATATATCACAAACCCTCAGCAAATGTCATTGTAAATGGGGAAAATCTGGACCCTTTTCTTCAAAATTGAGGAATGAGAAAGGGATGTCCCCTGTCACCACTGCTATTTGACATGGCGCTGAAAGTCCTAACCAGAGCCATTAGGCAGGAAAAAGAAATAAGAGGCATCTAAATTGGAAAGGAAGAAGTATAAACTGTCACTTTTTGCAGATGATATAATCCTTTATATAGAAAACTCCAAAGACTCCACCAGAAAACTGTTAGAAATAATAAATGAATACAGTAAAGTTGCAGGATACAAAATCAATGTACAAAAATTCACAGCTTTGTTTATACACAAACAATGAAACTTCAGAAAAAGAAATGAGAAAAATGATACTGTTTGGGATCAAAACAAAAATAAAATATTTAGCAATAAACTTAACAAAGAACATGAAGGTCTTATACTCAGAAAACTATAAGATATTATTAAAAGAAATTGAAGAAGATACAAAGAAATAGAAGGCTATTCCATGTTAATGGATTGGAAGAATCAATATAGTTAACATGGCCATATTACTGAAAGCAGTATACAGATTTAATGCAATTCCCATCAAAGTCCCACAGACCTTCTTTCAAGAAATAGGGAGGAGGAGAAAAAATGGAGGCATGAGAGGAGAACCCTGATACTTACCTGGGAAGGTACTTATGAACAAAGGGGAATCCACAGGGGAAACCCTGAGAAGCAACTTCAACTGAGAGAACCATACAATGCAGAACAACAGCCAAAGGTTAGAGGAAAAAGAGGAGAGCAGAAGAGGGAAGGGGAAGGAGCAGTTCGAGGACAGGGATGCGGAATGCGGACCGGGGCTGGTAAAAACAAAGGGGGTTTGGGGGACTGTGGAGCTAGATCGAGGGCGGGCTGGAAGTCGAGACCTAGGGTGCGCTGAATCCCCACAAGACTGTGGACAATTTAACATCCGAACTCAAGGGACAGCACACTGCCCTAATCAGATCACGGAGCCTGAGGTGGAACAGGGACTGAGGAGGAGGGCGGCTGAACTTCCTTGGCTAGAGGGGAGAGAGCAGGGCAAATCTCCTCCTCCTACAACTGAGCCCATAAGAAAAAAAAAAAAAGAAGCCCAACTGATACGAAAACGCCCAAGAGAAAACACACTCATGCATAAAGCAAAAAGAACCACATCAAACACAATGCATACCTCAGAATCCAAAGCCCCTCCAAAAGATCAGGGGCATTCTTTAGAAAAAGAGCTTGCACACTTGGAGTCAAATCTACGTGAAACAGAATTCAGGGCTGCAATACTCAAGAAACTCAGAGTTCACTCAATGCTGGCAAAGTACCCAGACACAATTAAATGAACTCAACAAGAAATTTTCTGAGCAAAATGAGTACTTTACCAATAAAATTGAGAAGTTAGAGCAGAACCAAAAGGAACTCCTCGAAATAAAAGGCATCATGGAAGAGCTGAAAAAAGAATTGACGAGCATAGGAAACAGGGCTGACCAGCTAGAGAAAAGGATGAAAGAAATTGAAGATACAAACATGGAAATATCACAGAGGGAAGAAGAAAGGGAAATGAGAATCAAGAGAACTGAAAGAGCCCTACAAGAACTCTCTGACTCCATCAGAAAGAACAATATTAGAATAATAGGAGGACCAGAAGAAAGCGAGATGAAATCTTCTCAGAGTCTACTAAAACAAATACTGGATGAGAATTTTCATAACCTCTGAAAAGAACAAGAACCCTAAATTCTAGAGAAAAAGAGGAGCCCTGGCTACCTAGACCCTAGCAGATTTTCTCCAAGGCACGTTGTTCTAAAGATGAAAAATACCAAAGACAAGGAAAGAATCCTCAAGGCTGCCAGGGAAAACAAAATATAACTTTCAAAGGAAAACCTATCAGGCTGTCACCAGACTTCTCAGCAGAAACTCTGCAAGCCAGGAGGGAGTGGA
Source organism: Craseonycteris thonglongyai (assembly GCA_004027555.1). Classification (NCBI taxonomy): domain Eukaryota; kingdom Metazoa; phylum Chordata; class Mammalia; order Chiroptera; family Craseonycteridae; genus Craseonycteris; species Craseonycteris thonglongyai. Next base: position 14,764 of record PVKE010034441.1, read on the forward strand.
GCCTAATCTTCAAAATGTTAAAAGAGAGAAATTTCCAGCCAAAAATTAACTATCCAGCAAAATTAACCTTCAGATATGAAGGAGGAATTAAGGCCTTTTCAGATGTACAGAAGCTGAGGGAATTCTATAACTCAAAACCGGCACTCCAAGAAATACTGAAGGAGACTATTTGACCTGAATCAAGAAATCAAAATAAATGTAGAAAAGTAGGGACAAAAAAAAAAAAAATGAAAAGGAAAGAAGAAATGGATACAGGATATTCTCATATATCAATCATCACCCTGAATGTAAATGGACTAATCTAACCAATAAAGAGGCACAGGGTAGCAGACTGGATTAAAAAACAAAATCCAACCATATGCTGCCTACAAGAGACACACAGGGCTGAGGCCACAGGGACAAACATAGACTCAGGGTAAAAGGATGGAAAACAATACTCCAGGCAAATGGCAGTCAGAGAAAAGCAGGAGTGGCCATAATGATTTTTGATGTAATAGGATAACTCTTCTATAACTATAACTGATGAAATAGAAATCAGGTTTAAAAAAATAATAAGATGTTGTGAATCGGAGATGCAGAGACGACCCTGGCACCAGGAATGTCTTGAAATCTCAAGCTGAGCAGAGGGCTTAAGCTTGTCGTGGCATCTAGCAAAGAGCTCTCCTCACTGCTGGTTTTATTGCTTTACGTTGATAGGATAACAATCATCTCATGAAGAATATTAAGAGACAATGTAGGTTAAGTACAGGGTGGGTTATTCACTAGCACAAGCAGATTTGTTAACAGGAACAAGCAGATCTTTTCCCATACATATCCCTTTAATCCCAGGCCTAGTAATCAATCAACTGGTCTGGCCGGAATGCAAAGCTGCATTAGATAATCACAAGTGGGGGTGAAGGGGAGGTCGCGGCCTTGCCCCCAGGCCCCAGAAACCTTTCTGTAACAATAAGACATAAAGATGGACATTTCATTTTGATAAAAGAGACAATACACCAAGAAAACATGACACTCATCAATATATATGCCCCCAATCAGGAAACACCGAAATTTATAAAGCAACTACTAACACATCTAGTAGGAGAATTTGACAAAAATACAATTACAGTAGAGGATCTAAACACCCCCCTGACAACATTGAACATATTATACAAGCAGAAAATAAATAAGAAAATTGCAGCTTTACATGATACATTATAGGAAATGGACATAATTGACATTTATAGGTCATTACATCCTGAAACACAGGGCTATACATTTTACTCTAGTGCACATGGAATATTTTCAAGGAAAGACCATATCCTGGAACTTAAATTCAACCTCACCAAATTTAAGGGCATCCAAATCATACCAAGTGTATTCTCAGACCACAAAGCGTTGGAACTAGACATCAATTGCAAAAATTTAATTGTAGGAAGAACCACATATATGTGAAGACTGAATAACCTGCTATTAAAAAGTGACTGGATCAAAGAGGAAATAAAACAAGAGATTAAAAAATTTATAGAAATGAATGACAATGAAAACACGACGTACCAAAATTTCTGGGACACAGTGAAAGCAGTATTAACAGGGAAATTTATATTATTACAGGCCTGTCTCAAGAAATAAAAAAAAAACTGCAAGTAAAAATCCTCACATCTCATCTTACAGAGCTAGAAAAAGAAGAACAGAGGTACTCCAAAGCCAGTAGAAGAAAAGAATTAATAAAAATTAAAGCAGAATGTAATGAAATTTAGAATAGATAGTAAAATAGATAAAACTAACACCAAAAAGAGCTGGTTCTTTGAAAAAGTCAATAAAATTGACAAACCACTGGCTAGGCTCACCAAGGGGCAAAGAGAAAAATCTCACATTTCCAGAATACAGGATGATAGGGGAGCGATCGCAACTGATACTGCAGAAATACAAACAATCATAAAAGACTATTCGAGAAGACTCTGTGCCAACAAATTTGAAAACCTAGAGGAAATGGACAAATTTCTAGAAACATATAGTTTACCTAAACTGAACCAAGAAGACTTGGATAGCCTAAATAGACCAATCAACAGTACAGAACTTGAAACAACTATCCAAAACCTGCCCAAAGGCAAAAGGCCTGGACTACATGAGTTTACCAATGAGTACTACCAGTCATTCAAAGAAGAACTAATGCCCATCCTCCTCAAACTGCTCCAGAAAATTCAAGAGGAGGCAATACTACCCAACTTATTCTATGATGCTAATATCTCCCTAATACCAAAACCTGGAAAGGCCAATGCCAAAAAGGATAACTATAGACCAATCTCACTGATGAACACTGATGCAAAAATCCTAAATAAAATTTTAGCTAACAGAATACAACAATGCATTACAAAGATTATTCACCCTGACCAAGTGGGATTCATCCCAGGGGCACAAGGATGGTTCAACATATGAAAATTAATCAGTCTAATCCAGCACATAAACCAAAAAAAGTATAAAAACCACATGATTATCTCAATCGATGCAGAAAAAGCATTTGACAAGATTCAACACCCATTGATGTTAAAAACACTGAATAAAATGGGAATTGAAGGGAAGTACCTCAACTTAATAAAGGCCATATATGACAAACCCTCAGCAAATATTATACTGAGTGAGGGAAAGCGGAAGCATATTTTCCTAAAATCAGGAACAAGACAGGGATGCCCCCTGTCACCACCGCTGTTCAACATATTTCTAGAAGTTCTAGCCAGAGCAATCAGACAAGAGAA
>PVKE010034442.1:0-17375 GCA_004027555.1 Craseonycteris thonglongyai
TTGCAAATAACACAAAAGTGCAGCAATTCTAGGTATGTACTTATGTTTCTAGAGAGAGAGCACAAACATTCAGTGAAAGGGACTGACAGGCTTCTCCGCTGGGTGAACTGAAGAGGACAGCTTGTGCTTAACCTCTCTAGTATAGATTTGTTGAGACATCCTGTTTCTGAGTGCTCATTCAAGCAGCTATTTGACAGCATAATTTTAGAATCTCCTTTCAAAATCCCAGAAACCACCTGAAATACATTTTACTTTAATATGTCACAAATAATTTATAATTTTTTAATCTCACCTAATTTGTATGCATGTGAAGTTTTGAACCCAATTGGCTATTAACAAACTGGAGTAATCAAAATTTTATACTAAATAATGTAGGGTGGTATACTACTAGATATCAAAGGGTATATAAGATAATTTTCTTTAAGTATTTTACATTGGTAATACCACTGATTATATTAAACATACGGGTAATGCTATTTTGTTGAATGCATTCTGTATAAGATAGCACAATATTATATATTTTTCAAAAATCAAATTCCTTAACTATCATAGCAATCCTAGGAGGTGGCTACTATTATTTCTGTTTTACATGTGGAAAATGAAAAACAGAAATCCCAAGTGAATTTCTCATGTCACCCAGCATGAGAAAGTGTTATGAATAGATCTTGAATCCTGTGTTTTTGCTTGATGAGATATTGTGATTTATAACAAGAAATACATTGGTTTTTCTGTTTCTAGCACAGTACTTCCAATATTCCTGAAACTTTCTACTTGGTGAAAGAGATATAGGTGTCTTTTTCTATGTTAATGAGGCACCGTTTGGAATTTCCCTTGTCACCTAAAGATGGGGGTTGGTTGCCAGAAAAAACAACCTTGTGATTGGAGGATTGAAATTTTAATCTTACCTCACCATTTCTGGGGAGGAGAGAGGGGCTAGAGGTTGAAATGATCAACAAAGGCCAATAATTTAATAAATAATGTTTATATAATGAAGCCTCCATAAAACAAACAAACAAAAAACAGAAGGACAGGGTTTAAAGAGTTTCTCGGTTGGTAAACACGTGAAGAATTTGGATATTGGTGCACCTGAAGAGGGCATGAAAGTGCCCTTTGTCCATGTCTTATCCTATGCATCTCTTTCATTTGGCTATTCCTGACTTACATCCTTTTTAAACCTGTGATCTACAGGGTAAATGGTTGTCCTGAATTCTGTGAACAATTGTAGTAATTTAATTGAACCCAAGGAAGGAACCATGGAATTTTATGATTTATAGCCTGTTGGTCAAAGTTACAGGTAATAACCTGAATGCGTGCTTGGCATCCTGAGTTGAAATGAATAGTTAGAATCTCTAATTAGTAGCTGGTTGGTCAAAAACATCCCTCACAACCTGGGCTTGCAATCGGTGGAGGGTAATCTTGTGAGACTGACGTCTTTATCTATGGAATCGGATGCTATCTCTGGGCAGACAAGCAGAATTGAGTTGAATTGTAGGACACCCAGTTGATATCTAGAGCATTTGGTTGGTGCTATGAAGGAAACTACCTTTCATTCCTGTGAATTGAAATTGGGTGCCCAACCCAAATAGTAAGAGTGTACTGAATAATAGCACTGACATTTGGTTTTAGGTTAAGTTGGTATGCTTTAAAAGTAGTGTTAATGTCTTAGACTATTTTTAAATGTGCAAAATATGTCACATTTTGGGCAAAGTAGACTTTCAGTCACCAGTGGATTTTGCAAGTACTAAGAAGGCTGTAAAGGCAAATCTCACACACAAATTTTATAGTAGACACTGATTTTCCTTCTGCTTAAAAAAAATTATAGTACTAAATATTACAGAGGTCCTGAAGTCAAGATATAAAGACAGATTGAATTCCTTGAAAATTTGACCTGAAGAAAAATTGAAACTGAGATGGCACTTGATAAAATATAAGATGTGTTATTCATCTGTCTTCCTGTAAATTCTAGTACTATTCTTTATGTTCATTTTGTCAGCATTCAGGAATCTTAAATACCTCAAAACTTAGCCTAAGACACAAAAAAATGGCACAAATAAAATTCAAGGAAACACACACACACACACACACACACACACACACACACACACACGCACGCACGCACACACACACCTTTTCCCCCATCAGTAATATACAGGCTATGGTGGTATAAGTGCATTCCTCTAATATAGCATCTGAAAAGGAGAAAATTGGGCTGTATGTCTCTTTTCTCATGTACTTCCTCTTCTATATTCTGTTCCCCTTTCCAACTGTACTATTCTTTCTACTGTTTTTCTTTATTCTTCTTTTTACCCTCTTTCCTTTGAATACAGATGTTTAGAACTGTATTTTGATGCATTTGAGAGTGTTAAGGGCAGCTGAAATAATTCCAGCTTGAGTTCTCACTTTATGCTAAGTTTAAATCAGAAAAACAAAACAAAACAAAACAAAAAAGCAAACAAACAACAAAAGAAACCTAAGGTGTCTTAGTCATTTTGAAAGATTCTTTGTTGTTCTTTGGAGTTTAGAAAGACCAGTCTGATTAACAAAACGTAAAAAGGAATCGTTATATTATGCTGCTTAAGAACACAGATTTTAGAGTAAGATCAGAATTTCAAATCTGGATGTTTCCTTTACTACTCATGTGCTTTCATTATAAAATCAGTTCCCTCATCTGTAAAACGCAGACAATGTTACTTCATAGGGGTGTTATACGGTAATTATTATTTTTTTTAAGATTTATTTTATTGTTTGAGAGAAGGAGAAAGGGAGAGAGAGAAAGAGAGAGAGAGAGAGAGAGAGAGAGAGAGAGAGAGAGAGAGAGAGAGAGAGAGAGAGAGAAAGAGGAGAGGAGTGCCAAAAGCAGTGTCCATAACTGTACATTATTAGTTGTGACATAGTTTCATTCCACACAGGTAGATGTGGGACAGGAACCGAACCAAGGTCCTCTTGCATGAGAGATGAGAACCTTCACCATGATCCCGGTTGTTACCAGTTGCTCCACACTTCAGTATATGGACTTGTATAGGCTGGAGCCAGGATTTGAGCCCTGAAACTGGTGGTTGCAAAGCAAGGGCTCAACCTACTGAACTATCCTGGCATCCTGGGATGTTATAATTATTAAATTGAGTGTTGTGTGTTAATTATTCTAATTTCATTCTTCTGAAAAAAATCCATATATTTTTTCTTTACCATTGATGCAAATCTAGTAGTTAGCATGGGGGTTAAATTTAAATAGGCCTCATCATTTGTAATTGTTGTTGTTATGAAAAGAGAATAATGTGTCTTAGTATTTTAAAAACTCAACTAAAATATTTAAATGATTAGGGTGTTACATTATTGATAAATTTTGTTGTTGATTTCGTTTTTTGTTTTGTAAAAAAAGAGTGTCTCCAGATCAGTTTTAAAATTGAGTTTCATTTCCAAATGAAGCAGTTTCTACAACTAGATGAAGCCATGACTCCTGTGGATTGGGTTGTATTAATCTTTCCTTACCATCAAGTATTTTTCCACCAGAGTAGCGCATGGTTCTTTGTCTCATGTATGGATCGGTTGATTGTGGTTCTCCCTCTATGAAGGTGAAAACTGGGGCAACCAAGTGGAGTATAGCTATGCCTGCCCCAGTCAAGATTACCTGTGAGGTTTATGAGTTCATTTTTTCATATTTAAATATCTACTTCTGAGCTAAAGCTCACTTTACTTTTGTTTTGTTGTTGTTTGTTTGTTTGTTTTTGACAGAGAAGGGGTGGGGGGCCCAGAACAGTCTCCATAGCTGCACATCCTAAGTTTTCCACATAGTTTTTTATTCCACAGGTGGGTGCAGGGCTGTTTAGGGCAGGAACAGGCCTGATGCCTCTCACATAGGAGGAATGCTTCTGCAAGCCAGGGGTCTCCTACATGGGAAGCATGCCTGTGGTAGGAGCCAAACTGGGGGTCTCTCACATAGGAGGCTCACCTGGGTGAGAACTAAACTGGCAGCACACCCTAGCTTAGCATATGGGGCTCTACTGGCCAGGACCAGGATTTGATCCTCAAACTCTGGGGTTGCAAATGAATACTCAACCTGCTGAGCCACTCCAGCATCCTCTCACTTTACTTTTAAATAGGTATGTCTATTCTTTTGGTTCCCTGGGCCACATTGGGTGAAGAAGAATTGTCTTGGACCACACATAAAATACACTAACACTAATGATAGCTAATGAGATAAAAATATATATTGAAAAAAAAAATCTCATAGTCCATCTACAAGTGAAGTACACCTGGAAACTATGTATATAATGATAAAAATGCAGAAAAAATCCAAAAATGCTTATAGACATTTTTAAAGGCAATTTCATCTATTGATGTTTATTTTTCTAAGTATCTAGAATTTTCCTTAATTTGTTTACCTTGTTTCAAAAATAAAATAAAATACATTAATTTTGAGAATTTTTTTTTTTTACATTTTTATGTAGTAGACCTGAAAATAAACAAAATTTTCTGGTAGTATTGTTTATAAATTAAGAGTTCCTGAGCTTTAAATGCAAGACCAAGAAATTTCCATGCCACCTGGGTGTATGCATTTAGAGTAATAAATTTTAAGTCTAGATTTTTTGCTATTAGAACTGGTTGAACGTATTTCTGGTTATGCTGACAATGCCTATTATTTTATTTATTTAATTTTTTTAAAGATTTATTTTATTGCTTTTGACAGAGACAGAGTGAGACAGAGGGAAGGGGGAGGGCCCAGAGCAGCCTCCATAGTTGCACATCATCAATTTTTGACTTGGTTTTTTTCCACACAGGTGGGCAGAGGCCATGCAGGGCAGGAACTGGGTCAGGGGCCTCCCTCATGGGAAGCGTGCCCCCTTGAGCTGGGGCAAACCTGGAGCCTCCCACATCAGGTAGCTCACCCAGGCAAAAAACAAACTGGAGGCCTCCCACTTGAAAAGTACACCCTAGTTAAGAGTAAGTGTCCACTGGGCCTGGGCCGAGATTCAATCCTAGGTACTCAAGGCTGCAAAGCAAGAGCTCAACTCCTTGAGCTGTCCCAGCTTCCCAGATATGCATAATTTTATATGGATCAGTACTGTTTGTTTGTCTGTCATAGTTCCAAACCATTCCATCATTTAAATATAAATGTCAATTTTAGTCCTGTTTTAATTTTTTGTAAAAAACTGAACATGGCTGTTTATCATAAGGCTCGATGCTAATCAATGCATGCAGTAAAACTACTAGTGTGACAAAAGAAAAGTTCCATTTACTTTATCCACTTGGGTCCAGGCTTCCTGAGTTAGTAATGATCAAATGCCTTCTTTTGTTTACCTACCATGACAAGGAATTCAAGAGGTGGTTGCTAAGTCTTGTTCAGAGTGTGGGAGCCAGGAGAGTGTCCATGCACCTGAATGGGATCACCTGGCTATTTGCTTTGATCAGGTTAGGAATGTGGGATGTAGTGACTGTGAGTATTACTGTTATTTCTACCATCATTTCACCCACAGAGAATCTTTCTGCCCTAAATTCAGTTTGATTCAAACTTTTCAGACTCATATTTTGGTACTACAGGCTGTAAGCTAGTTTGGTTTTTCTTTGTTACAGCAGAAATCTTGATGAAACATTAGCATATACCAGCTTGTGGTAGCAGTCAGGGTGTTTTTGTTTGTTTTTTGTTTGTTTGTTTTCATTTTGGTATATGTTTATAATTTTTTTTATAGTCTGGCCACTGCAATCCTGCATTAGAGTATTCAGTGTAATATGTCATATAGATTTTTTGACTGCTCATGTGATATTTCATGAGTATTGTATTGATATGTGTATTATCTATGAGTGCTTTTTATGTTTCATATATAGTAAATGAGTGCTACTCATTTGTACCCCTTTCTGTGTTTTCTTGCAGTGAGCATAAGTTATTTTTTAGGTCTTTTATAACCTGAGAGACCACAAAGGGATCTGCACTTGTTTTGATATTGTGATGTTATTATTATTTCAGTTGTGAATTTTTTTCATTTTTTGTATTTTTGACCTTAGTGCAATCTCCTTTATATATTGTAGGTCCAGGTTTCTTGTCCAGAGAGAGAACATCACTAGTAAGAGACAGAGCAAATGTGTTCTTGCTATTTATTATGATTGGAGTCCCATATTCTAACTCATATTTGTTTTTTACTTAGCATTGGTAGCTGGCAAACTGATTTCCCACCCCTGAACCTATTAGAAATTCATTGTGCTTCTGGCTCAATAAAGCAAATGCACTGTAGTAGAATGTGGGGATGCACATGTTGGTGATGATGGCCTGGCTTAGATGTGGTGGTGTCTGTTCTGCTGTACTATTAGTTATTGTTTTGCCTGTACACTAACTGGTGGCTTTGTTATTTGTTGTTGGTGGTTTAAACAAGCATCATTTTTTATGTCTTTTAGGAATAGAGGGTTTGAATAAAACAAAAAATGCATTACAATCAGTTTAGATGCATAAAGCAAAAATGATATCATACTTTTTCCAATTGTTGTGTGGTGCTTTTTGCCAAATTGTGGTATCTAAGACAAAATTATTTATTTCCTTACCTGGTGAAACATCTGATCTATGGTGTGCTATGTTGAAGAAAATAATTTACAAATTTGCTTTATAAAGCAAAAATGTTGCTTGTATGAAGACAACATAAACATCAATTTTGGTGGTTGCAAAAGACTTTTGAAAAATAATGTGTGGTGAAAACTTGAAACAGAATGGAGGAGGCTGATTATTCACATTGTTTGTGGGGAACACATTATACACAGTTGTCTCCAGTGTGCTGTCAACTCTTTCCCAATCGATATTGAATGTTTTGCAGTGAAAGTATACAAATACTTTCATATATACACAGTTAGAGTAGAAGAACTGAAAAACTTTTGTGACTTTGAAAGAAACAATTATGCTACATTGTTAGAGCATGGAAATATAAGATATTTGTCCCTCACTTGACAGAATTTTAGGCATCTTAGATGGGCTTAGTTCTTATTTTCTTTCTTAAGATCATAAAATCTACAATTGTAGGGTAGTTGGATATATGGGATAAAGAAAATATTTCTGTATCTGTTAGAGAGGTAAAGATGTATTTTTTCCTAAAACAAGGAAAAAAAATGCCTAGACTTTCAAGATTTTTGTAATCTGTATGTTTTATCCTTTGTCTTCCAGGCAGTATAGCACCTGCCAAATGAGTATTTTCTGTTTTGAACAGTATGTGGTCAAAAAAGAAATTTAGATTAAGTGTTGCGACAATGCTATGTTAGTTGTAAAACAACATTGTGTCATGGAATATGAGAAATTTTACAATAAGGTGTTGAAAGATCAAAATTTGCTGCATAAGATAACTTTATTAGAGAAATATTTATAGTACGATCATGGTGAAATACAGTATCCTCTACGTCTACCTAAATTTTTGTATGACTTTTATCACTGAAGAATAATTGTTAGCTCAATATATTCATGTAATAAAACTTTTGTTATTGTCTTACTTTTATGACTATGGAATATTGCATAACCTCATCCCAATTTTTTTATCCCAATATCCTGTTTTTGTCATTCCAATATCCTGGTTTGTCACAAGGAAATATGGTCAGCCTATTTTTTGTTACTAAGCCACTTTCTGGATAACTGAGGTTTTAGACAAATTGCTTTCCATTGCCACTCCTGATGTTTTCTCAACACACTGATTAGATTAGTGATAATATTAAAATTTAGAGATATTAATAAATGACACAAATCCACAGGGACTGACTAGGAGGACTTCTCAGTTTAATAGTTCACACATCATTCATTTCTATGATTACATGATTTTCTACAGGATTTTATTTTTATTTTTTTTAATATTTATTTATTTATTTATTTTGACAGAGAGAGAGGGAGAGAGATACAGAAACAGAGACAGAGAGAACTGAACTGGGGGAGCTCCCAGTTCAGCACATGGTTCCGCACGGGCCAGAGCCAGGATTCGATCCCTGGTCCCTGGCGCTGCAAAGTGAGCGCTTAACCCACTGAACCATCCCGGCTTCCCCTCTACAGGATTTTAGAGCATTCTTCCTTCCTGAACTGCTTCAGGTAGATGATGTCCTTCATTGTGAAAAAGACAAGAGCCTGACAAAAGCCAAACATCAGTTGCTTCTGTACATGGCTAACAACTTCATTCTGGATTGTAAAATATGACACTGAACAATGTCATTTTGACAGACCAGACACATACATAATGTTTTTTACCATGTGTATACAGGGGGAAAATCACGTGTATTCACTGTAATGGATGAGACAAGTGTTTTATAATCCTAAAGTACAGAAGGAGGTAGAAATATAGAATGCATAATGGCAGGAAATTTAAGATATGGTATAGAGATAACAAAAATATCATGAATTAGTTTCCTATGACTGCTGTTACAGAAGTAGCAACTAGTAGCTTCTAGTTTCTTGCATTCTTTGGCTTGTGGATTCATCATTTTAGTCTCATGACTGTCTTCTCCCTGTTTGTCTTCCTATGGTTTTCTCTCTGTGTTTGTCTCTTTGTCAAATTTCTTTTTCTTTTTTTCTTGTTTTTTTTTATAAGGACACCAATTTAACTGCTTAGGCCCACCTTAATTACATTATTTTAATGTGATTCCCTCTAGAAAGACCCTATTTCTCAATAATGTCACATTCTGAGGTTTGGGGGGTTAGGACTTGAACACATTTTTTCAGGTGACACAATTTAACTCATAATATCTCTTGAAATGGCAGGCATAATAAGGGAAAATGTTAAAGTCTTTATATTCCAGTGACCACAAAATTGAGATTAACCAAAAATAAAAGAGTTTGATCACATATGGTTTAGATTCTCATGGACATAAGCACTCTCATAATTGCCATAAAGAGGTACCCTCATATGCCATGCATATTATGATGAGAAAAAAAATCTGTGTTTGAGGCAAAACAATATACTATAGGAAGATGTGAGTGAGAAATTTAAAATGGTTTAAGTGAAAGACCAAAAATAAAGCTAGGATGAGAAGATTTTTATATGTCCAAAAGTATTACACAGTGATTTGTCTTAGAATCTTCTATCCCACTTCTGTACTATTACTCACATTTTTCTTTTGATGTTGGTAAGTAGATATCTGTCAGAATTTTCTAGTTTTAGCTATCAACATTGTTACCACTCAATACAAAGCCACCAAAATTTATTTTCTAATGCCTATGTATGTTGTCTTGGGATCTGAGCAGCTGTAATGTTTGTCTTAGATTGCTTTCCCTTGCCTTAATATTGCAAGTTTGCCAGAGTTTGCTTAGCCTGTCCAAAGGATATTAGGGGTATTCAATAGAACTTCATTTTAGTAGAATAGATATTCATTAGAATTTTGATTGTTGCACTAGCTAAAAATAGATCAGAATTTATGAGCACTTAGATATATTTTTTAAGATTTACTTTATTGTTTTTTACAGAGAAAGAGAGAGGGCCCAGAGCAGTCTTCATAGTTGTATGTCATCACCTTTCAATATAGTTTCATTCCACACAGGTGGGTGGGGGCTATGCAGGGCAGAAACTGGGCTTGGGAACTCCCACACAGGAGGCACACACCCGGGGGACAGGTCTTCCCATATGGGAAGCTCTCCCCAGCAGGGGCGGAACTAGGGGCAGCCCACATGGGAAGCTCCTCCCAGCCCACATGGGAAGCTTGCCCCAGGCAGGGGTTGAACTAGGGACAGCCCACAAGGAAAGCGCCTCCCAGCTCACATGGGAAACTTGCCCCAACAGAAACTGAATTGGGAGCCTTCCATATGGAAGCACACTCCAGTTCAGCATATGGGTCCCTTTCGGGCTGGGGCTGGGACTTGATCTTTGGACCCTGGGACTGCAAGGTGAATGCTCAACCTGCTGAGCCATCCCAGAATTCCACACTTACATATTTTTACTTAAGATTTACTTTTCATTGTTTTTTGGGGTTTTTTTTTGACAGAGATGGAGAGAGAGAGAGAGAGAGAGAGAGAGAGAGAGAGAGAGAGAGAGAGACAGAGACAGAGAGAGAGAAAGAGACAGAGAGACAGAGAGACAGAGAGACAGAGGGAGAGGAAGAGGACCTAGAGCAATCGATATACCGGTAGTTGTATGTCATTAGTTTTCAACATGGTTTTGTTCCACATAGGTGGGTGGGAGCTGTTCAGGGTGGGAACCAGGCCGGGAGGCCTCCTACATGGGACGCATGCCCCCTTGAGCCAGGCACTGAACCAGAGACCCCCTCTTCCCCCCATGGAAAGCTCACCCTGGGAAGAACTGAACTGAGGACCTCCTTTTTTAATCCACCGAATTCATTAATTTTTAAGGGTAACATAAGTGAATCCCAATACAAAAAAAAAAAAAGTAAATAAATATTAGACATTTCTATTTCCAGCATCAATTGGCTACATTAAATCATAAGTAGTTTTCCTTACAGATTTTCTGTCTTGCTGCCATATTGCTAGTTTTCTGAGTCAATAAATTTCCTCCTAATTTAAGCAAGTTTGGTTTTCAATTTGTTGAAAACGCATTTACTAATATCTTATTAGAATACAAAATTGTTGTATCTGTTAGAAGGTTAAAGACCATGGGTGATTATTTTCTCACTTATCCTTACCAAATAAATTCCTTTTCTCAAGCTGTTTAGGCAATGATAAAGAGATACAAATTTTGTGGTTCCAGAACTCATAGAACAGCCCTAAAGTCACATATTATAACATTCTGTAATGGAGACACATTTGGTTCGTATTTGAATAATTTTTTTGCATTTTTGTGGCAGTGTTTGTTAGTTTTAAACTTAATCCTTGCCCCTCCTCACTCCTTTCTCCCTGATTTTGTTTGTGGCATCAATGGACCTAACAGAATGCAGTTGGTTACCATTATTCACAGATTCCATATTTATAAATTTCAGGTAAGTACACAGTGTCCAAACTTTGTCTTAGTTCTCACTGGATCCCAGGCATCTGGAGTATGTTGGGTCTCATTAGTACTCCAAGACAGGTGAGACAAAATTAAGTCCCTTTGAAAAGCTGTGTTGGACCTATGCTTCAACTCTTTCCCTCCCCAGAGGTAAACTGGGATTTAGTGATTTTTATCTACTTGTTCTGCACTGAGCCTTAGGGCTCTGTATAGCAAGTGAGTACATACTAGTTCAAGTTTCTATGTTCGTTCTCAGTGGTTCCCAGTCTGGGACCCTTTTTTTTCATGTCATCATGCAGCTTCAAGAAAGAAAGATTATCAGTCCCTTGGGAAGCCCCATGAATTGCCAGAATTTTGGATGTATGATATAGTCCTCTCCTTCCCTACCAATGGAGAAGTGAAAAGCTGGGGGGGTTTCTCTTGGCCATGTGGTGCTATGCCAGGAGGAAAAATAATGACAAGAGGGTGTCATGAATTTTCTTACCAGCTCTGATGCATCAGGGTAGGGGCACAGAAGCATCTCATTGGGTCTCTGGATTTCTTATAAAGAGAAAAAGTCTGTATATTGTTGTTGAATTTGTGTGTCCATTGGTGAAAGGAAAGCCCAGGGTTTCCTATCTGCCATCTTGCTGATGTCCAACACCAACTATTTTTAATGATACCAATGATCTCATTAAGAGACCTAGTAATGTGTGAAGCATATGCTTATTATCCACTGAGTTGCTGTGGGTGTGTATTGGGGAAGCTCTACTTTACTTGCAAACAACAGAAGTATACTACTCGTATGACTAAACACTATTGTAGAATTAATGGAAGGATATGAAGTAGCAAAAGGTATTGAATAAAAAGCTGAACAATGATACTTTAGGAAGAACAAGTACAAAGCAGCTTTGCAGATTTCATCTTATGTACTAATAAATTATCTCCTCAAGGTATATTCTTCAGGGTGGGTGAAATCAGCTTCAAATGGGTTGCTCTACACAAGATTCAAACTCAGGCAAAACTTTATTTTCAGACTTAGGTTATTTGCATACCTTACTTAACAGCTATACTAAGATTGCTTGTAGTTGAGAAGAGGTGGCTCTAAAAGAAAAGGGAGAAACTTTTAGCAAAGTAAGGAAAAATATTTTGTTGGCAAATAATAGTAGAAGCCTACTAGCCATCTTCTAGAAGCTTACTTAATTTGTGAGTAATGATATTTTTACTTCATTCTTTCAAAATTCTCACATCTTTTTTTTATTCCAAAAATCTATTACATTTCAATAGATTATAATAAATCTAAAACTTATCAACATTATATTTGAGGATTCTGTTAATCTGAACTCAATTCACAGTTTCCATCTCATTTCTTGCCCATTTGATTTACTTTCCTCACCAATCCATCGCTGCCATTATCCAACCTAGATACATAAGCCTATTCACATTTTTTCCAAGCATATGAGTTACTTTTAGAATTTTATAATACCTTCCGCTTGCTTACAATGTATTTACTCCACACACATTTCCACCCCAAACTCTCTTCACCTCAAAAACTACCCCAGCTCAGAATTCAGAAGTTTACCATTTTGGGGAAGAAAGAACTTAGAGAAAGAAAAGTATATCTTACACACACCCTAACACAGATGCTTTACTCCTTATCACAACATTCTGTATGATCTTTGTACAGTTGTGGTCTATCATATTCAGTGATAGAAAATTTACCATTTCTTTAAGCAGCTCATTTAACATTGTGATAGATGATAGATAGATAGATAGATAGAGATATATTACTTCTGGAAATCCCTGAAAGGATAAGTCTGGAAAAAATACAAGTCATTCTTGGTCTAGCTCATATATATATTACTTCTATGAAACCTCTACTGACTTCCAGAAGAAAAGTAATCATTTACCCATATGTGTTCCCAAAGGACTTTGCTCATGCTAATACTATTGCACTTAATACAATCTGTTACAGTTAGTTTTGTCTACCTTTGTTCCTGAATATAATATTTAGCTTTTTATAAATGGTCACTGTGAATTAGCTTTTGCTTTCTAGTGCCTAGCAGAAGAACAAATAGGAAGTGATAAATTATTGAAGATAGTTTAAATTTTACAATCTTCTAAATAAACCAAAGAACTTTTATATTAGTAGCTTTATATGAGAAAATTTGAGCAAACTAGGCAGCACAATACCATAGATTTCATAACAGTAAGTTGGGCAGTAAACTTACTTCTATGTGATCTCAAATAATTTTGCTCACATGACTATAG
This sequence comes from Craseonycteris thonglongyai, assembly GCA_004027555.1. Taxonomy (NCBI): domain Eukaryota; kingdom Metazoa; phylum Chordata; class Mammalia; order Chiroptera; family Craseonycteridae; genus Craseonycteris; species Craseonycteris thonglongyai. The sequence goes on from PVKE010034442.1 coordinate 13,134, forward strand.
TTGCACTTGATATGATCTATTACAGTTATGCCTGCCTTTGCTTCCCTAACAGTGATTACATATTATATACATAAATATATATATATTTTTATTCTATATATATATATGTCATATGTATATATATTTATATATGACTAAGAACAATGTCAGAGAGTTTACTGCTGTCATTTTCTAAGTTTTATGGTTTCATTTAAATCTTTAATCCAATTTGAGTTTATTTTTGTGTATTTGAGTTTAAGAAGGTGGTCTAGTTTCATTTTTTGCATTTTTTGTTCTGTTTTTCCAACACCATTGTTGAATAAACTGTATTAACCACAGTGCACATTCTTATCTCTCTTTGTCATAAATTAAATGACCATATACATGTAGATTTATTTCTGGGCTCTCTATTCTATATCATTGATCTAGATCAGGGGTCTCCAAACTCTTCAGACACATTAACTATCAAACAGCAGTTTGGGGACCAACTACACACTCGAGGTCCAAATAAAAAGAATCAAAACATAGATGTTGTTTTTAATTATTTATTTAATATTATTTTATTCAGATAAAAAGGTTTCCATGGGCCAGATGAGATGCGGCCCGCGGGCCGTAGTTTGGAGACCCCTGATTAGATGACTGTTTTTATGTCAGTGCTATGCTGTTTTGATTACTATAGCTTTTTATTATAGTTTGATGTCAGGCAGTGTGATAGCTCCAATTTTTTTTTTTATTATATATATATTTTATTTTTGAACTGAACTGGGGGCCTCACTGCATTTGGGAAGCACACCCCAGTTCAGCATGTGGGTCCTCCAGGGCTGGAGCCGGGATTTGATCCTCAGTCCTCGGGGCTTCAAAGCGAGCACTTAACCCGCTGAGCCATCCTGGTTTTCCCTTTTATTTAAGTACAGTTTTAATATTCTATTCTATTCTATTCTATTCTATTCTATTCTATTCTATTCTATTCTATTTATTTATTATTGTTTTTGACAGAGAGAGAACTGAACTGGGGAACTTACCAGTTCAGCATATGGGTCCGCACAAGCCGGGGCCGGGATTCCATCCTTGGTCCCCGGAGCTACAAAGTGAGCGTTTAACCCACTGAGCCTTCCCGGCTTCCCCCTCCAATTTTTTTCTCTCTCATGAATGCTGTGGTTATGTGAAGTCATTTGATTTTATACAAATTTTAAGATTATTTATTCTAGTTCTGTGAAAAATGCCATTGGTATTTTGATGGAAATTCCATTGAATTATAGATTTCTTTGGGTTGTATAGACATTTTAATTATATTAATTCCTTCTATCCATGAAACTCTGTGTGCTTCCATTTATTGTATCACCTGCAATTTATTTCTTCAGTGTCTTAATAGTTTTCTAAGTAGAGGTGTGACTTCTTTGGTTAAATTTACTACTAGGTATTTTTCTTTTTTTAATGAAATTGTAAATAAGGTAGTTTTCTTAATTTCTTTTTTATTTTTTTGGATAGTTAATTATTGTCAAACAAAAATACAACCAATTTCTTAATATTAATTTTGTATCCTGCTGGTTTACTGAATTCATTTATCAGTTCCAATAGTTTTATGGTGGAATCTATAGGGTTATCTCTATGTAATATCATGTCTTCTGCAAATAATGACAATTTAACCTCTATCTTTCCAATTTGAATGAATTCTATTTTTTTTTTCTGTCTGATTGCTATGGCTAGAACTTTCAATATCATGTTGAATGAAAGTGGTGAAAGTATACATGCTTATTTGCATCCTGATCAAAGGAGATCTCTTTTAGTTTTTTTCCCTTTAGATATTTTAGTTGTTGGTTTTATATGTCCTTTATTATGTTAGTTACGCTCCCTCATTTCCTACTTTGCTGAGAGGTTTTATCATAAATGGATGCTGGATTTTGTCAAATGCTTTTCTTTTCTTATTGACACAAATGTGGTCATATGTTGTTATTTTATTTTTTTAGTTTATTTAAGTTGCATTGGTTTTGTCAGTTTGGACTATATTAAATTATTTAGAAAAAGTTTTATTATTAAATATATTGGTGCAATTTTGGTTAGTAAAAATTACAGAGGTTCTCAGTGTACAAATCTATGTTACATCATCTATATGTTGCATTATATGTTCACAAGCCAGAGTCAGTTCTATTTCCATTACCATATATTTGACTATCCACCTTTCCCAGTTACATTGATTGTGTCCATGACTTTTTGTTTCTTTGTTGCTTTTAGTTTTATATTCCACATATGAATGAAGTCATATGGTTCTTGATTTTTTCTGTCTGGCTTATTTCACTTAACATGATGATCTAAGGTCTATTCACGTTGTTACAAGTGGCAGTATTTCCTCTTTTCTTATGGCTGAATAATAATCCATTATGTATATGTAACACAACTTCTTTATCCAGTCATCTATTAAAGGACATTTTGATGGATTCCATGACTTGGCCACAGTGAATAGTGCTGTGATAAATGAATTTAAGGTGTAGATAGGGTATAGAATAAGTTGAGAAGTATTGCCTCTTCAATTTTGAGGAAGATAGGTGTTAGTTCCTCTTTGAGTGCTTGATAAAACTCATTTGTGAGAGTATCTGATCCTGGCTTTGTTTGGGGGGATTTTGGATGATTGTTTCAATTTTCTTACTATTTATTGGTCTATTTAAATTATCCAGTTTTTCTTGGTCCACACTAGAATTTATGTTTCTATAAACTTGTTCCTTTCTTCTACATTGTTGAATTTGGTGACATATAGCCCTTCATAGTATTCTCGTATAATCCTTTGTATTTCTGTGCTGTCAGCTGTAATACCTTCTCTTTCATTTCTAATTTTTGTTATCTGTGTTTTTTCTTTTTGTACCTTGGTGAACCTGGCCAGGTCATTGCCAATTTTATTGATTTTTCTCGAAGAACCAGATCTTTGTTACATTAATTTTTAAATTGTTTTTCTGTTCTCTATTTCATTTAGTGCTGCTCTAATTTTTATTATTTACTTCCTTCTGCTGACTTCAGACTTTTTTTTTCTTTCTAGTCTTAAGATGGTGTATTAGATTGTTTAAATGTAATTTTTTTTGTTTTTGAGATAAGCCTGTAATGATATAATTTTTCCTCTTATTACTGCTTTCACTGCATACCCCAAATTTTGATACTTTGTATTTTTATTGTCATTAGTTTCTTTGTGTTTTTTAAATAATATATTTATTGTTTGAGAGGAAGTGTGTGAGAAAGAGAGGGAAAGAAAAAGAAAGAGAGAGAGAGAGAAGTGGGGAGGCTCAGAGAAGTCTCCATAGTTGTACATCGTTAGTTGTGACATTGTTTCATTCCATGCAGGTGGGTGTAGTGTTGGGTGGGGTGGGGACCAAACCCAGGTCCTCTCATAAGGGAGGCAGGAACCTTCACCACCAAGCAATTCTAGCAGTTAACAGTTGCACAGCAGTTCAGTATAGGGGTTTGCACTGGCTGGGGCCAGTAATCAAGCTCCAGACTTTGCTATTTTGAGGCAAGTGCTTAACTGCTGAGCAATCCTGGCATCTCCTAATTCTATTTTATTAGTAGTAATTGTTTGGTTCAAATGTTCTGTTTCTCCTTGATTCAATCTTGGAAGATTGCTTGTTACCAGGAATTTATTAATTTCTCCCAGATTCTCTTAATTTATTGGCATATAATTGCTCATAACGTTTTCTATAATTCTTTGTACTTGTGGTGTCTATTGTCACTTCTTCTTTTGTAATTGATTTCACACAAATGTGATCAGAGAAAATGTTTGATATGATTTCAATCTTAAATTTATTGAGAGTTGTTTTATAGCCTAACATGTATTCTATCTTGGAAAATATTTCATGTTCACTTGAAAACAATGTATATTCTGCTATTTTGGAGTAAAACTCTTTAAAAATATTAACTAAACCTATCTGGTCTAGTGTGTCATTTAAAGCTGCTCATTACTTGAGTTTTTTTGTCTGGAAGATTTATTTGTCCATTGGTGTCAATGGAGTATTAAAGTCCCTCCTATGATTGTATTACTGTCAATCTCACCCTTTATATAGGTTAATATTTGCTTTATGAGACACAGAGACCTATGGACATACTCAATAGCTTGGTGATTGCCAGAGGGAGGGGGAGGAGGGGGAGGTGGAGTGGGAAGGGAGGCAGGATAGGACACCAGCATTATGGACACACTCAATGGTTTGGTGGTCACCAGGATAGAGGGGAGGAGGTGGGGGACAGTTGTGGGGGGAGGTGGGAGTGGGCACTAGATATAAGGTG
>PVKE010034443.1:0-17399 GCA_004027555.1 Craseonycteris thonglongyai
ATGCCCCCCCCACGCCCCATCCCGCGCACGCCGCTTGTCCCTGGGCACCGCCCTCTGCACGCCCCACCACGCGCCCCGTCCCTCCCCTGTGTGCTCCATGCCCCGCCCAGCGCCCCGCCCCACCTATCCCCGCCCCAGGCCCCCTCAAGCCCCGCCCGCGCGCTCCACGCCTCACTAGGCCCCGCCCACGCGCCACGCCCACACCCCGCTGGGCTTCGTGCCCACCCAGCTCTATGCGCCCCCGTGCACTGGGTCCCTGCAGGGCTCAGGGCAGCCGCGCGTCTCCACCGGGTGGCCCCGCTCGCACAGCCGGCGGCTGATGGGATTAGAAGGTGGGCCTTGCACCCCAGCTGCCTGCCCAGTAGGTGCAGGGGCTGCCGCGGTATCGGGAGAGGGGGGCGCTGCGCTCCATCCAGGTTGTGAGCTACTTGGCGGTGCCTCCCTGGAAGAACCGGGGCAGCGACGATGGTTCCCCGGTTTAGTACAGAGGAAATTAATTTAACTCTGGCGTCACGGAGTCAGGTACCAGGGAAATCACACTTGAACTCTTCCTACAAAGACGGCAGCTGTTGTCTCCCCAGCTTTACCTGGGCACCGCCAGACATCTGCACTTGCAGGAAGGCTTGTGGACGGGCCTCAGCCCTGCTTTGAACTGTCAGATGCCACAGCACTCGGGCGGAGGTTGTCCTGGGCAGCTGTGCTGGTAAACGACTGCGTGTCCCGCATTGAGAGACGAGCTCATTAAAATGTCCCGGACACATGTAACCCCAGGTGGCCGCTGCAGAGACCCCCTGCAAGTCACCGGTTTGGGCCCGAAATGAGCTTCAGGAGGGACTGTTAGGAACAGTACGGTTCGAGCACTTCACATACACCATGCACACATACGCATTTGCAATTTCTAGAAAGACGTGTCTCAGGACACTCACAAATATCCCGGTGAGTAAAAAGGAAGTGGGAGCTGAATTTTATGAATCTTCAGCATTGACTTGGTCAACAAAGGGTGGCTTCGGCCACCAATCTAATGCCCACAGGAGCCCCCAACATGGGGGTGCAGTAAAAGGAGACACTTTACCCAGGTGAACAATTTGCAAACCACAGAGACACATACTGAAGAGAAAACCCAAGTTACTGCCCCTGTGGATAAAGAGGAGGCTGCTTATATAGAGACAGAGGAGCGACTGTGTCCGTCCTGGTCGCTGATTGGTCCATTTTTATGCACATGAGGAATGCAAATTGCCCAGTTTGATTGGTCCAAATAGCTGTGTCCTGATTGGTTGGAGTCACACTTTCTTTTGATTGGTTGTGAGGGATCTGCTCTGATTGGTCCTTAAAGATGCAAATGAGGCTAGAGCTGCTCAGCTCCAATTGGATGGGCTGGTCTCAGCCCATTGGTTGAAATATGGTACCAGGAACCCCTTTATAAGGGCAGGCTCAGCAGGCAGGAGCCCAGTCTGTAGCTTTGTTCCTGCCGTGTTTGTGTGGGGCGCGGGGGTTGCTGATTCATGGGCCTGAACTCGGGGTTCCCCCAGACCTGTCTTGGCAGGGAAGCTCCCACGCCCCACCCCCAGGCACGCAGCAGGGGCTTGAGGTACACCACGGAGCGTCATCGAGTGTCCCCACTTTGTCCTCTCTGCCTTTGGTCTTCCTTGTGAGAGTCATGGCTGGATTTAAAAAAGTAAAAAAACCCGGGGTGACCAGACCCCCTGAGCGTGACGGAATGCCCTATTGGGTAGGACTGGTGTGTTCTGGAAGGTGCTGTGCTGAGGGCTTGTACCCAGCAGGTACGGTTACTGCCAAGCATGTGCCCACCACGGGTCGCCTCTGTCCTGAACATGTCCAGGGCCAGGACCTAACATGCCGGCCTCCCAGCATGGACATGCCCGCTCTGCCCCACGGGGAGCATCTTCACCAGGGAGAGGAGCTGGCTATGGGCGGCAAGATGACAGAGGAAGACAGGAGAGAAGGTTCTTTGCGAACCTTCGGGCCTCCCTGTGCCACAGTGGAAGAATAAGAACTGCCTTGGGCCACACCTACAACCCGCTCACACTCACGATTGCAGACGAGCTATAGAAAAAAGTCACAATCGTGTTTTAAGAAAGTTTACAAGGGCATGTTCGGCCACCTTCAAAGCCATCCCGGGCTACAGCTTGGATTAAAGAGAAATCTAAGCCTGACCCTTCACCTCCCACCACTCAAAATCACAAGTCATTTCCAAACTGGGAATCTGCTACCTGTGAGGGATTGGAGGCCAATTAGAGCTGCAAGGGCAATTCATGGACTTTAGAATCTGTGGTTGCAGGAGGTGGGGGGTTGGGGAGTTGTGGAAATGGTAGCAATAATGTGACCATTTAGCGCACGAGCCACGGTTTTCTGGTCAGAACAAGTATGAGGTGTACAGATATATGTACATAGAAAGATATGCATCATGTCATTTCCTCCTGCTGAAGATGTGAAGCCTTGCATGAGTCAACTGAAAAGCCGGTATTTACCGAAAGTTGATACACACGAGCAGGTTTAAATAGAAGTCCCATCCAATTTCTGGGCCGGAAGCCCAGGAAATTAAAGGAAAAAAAAAAAGAAAATTAAAGGACCGTGTGGGTCTTGTCAGTGCGGATGCCGGATGGACTTTTTATTGAATGTGGCCTCCGCTGATGGTTGCAGTCTAAGGCGAATCCTTTTTATTTTTTTAATCTCATGTATTGTAAGTAAGAATAGTAGCTTCCTTTTTTCTATGGCCCCTTTTATATCAAAGCACTTGGACGTGTGAGATCATCTTCCCATTGTGAAGATGCTCCCTCTGTGGAAGAAGAGAGACGCTCCTTCCTGCCCCTGACAGACACCACGTGACAGTTGTTTGTTTGCCTGGCTGTTTTGTAGCTAAAGAGGAATGAAGAAAAACAGGTGCCAAACCCATGGGCTGACATTCTTGGAAAAATGTATCAATGGGAAGGCAGCCCCGTTACTCAGCGGAACATGCCCGTTGCTTGGTGGAGGGCCGGTGTGGCCTGGTCCCTGCACCCCACACCTGGTGACCAGGTGTGGATGGAGCAGGGGTTGTGCAGTCTGTGGAATTCTCACCCCCACGGCCGGCGGCGTGGTTCTGACGGGGCTTGGACTCGGACTGAAGAGTAACGGTGACTTTTCAGCATCCAGATCGGGTTGTGCATTCAACGTCCTCATTCAAGCAAGAGGGTGTCCCCGAGGGGTTCTGGACCCAGGGACACATTCAGAACGCTGAGTGCCAGGCCGGGGGCGTGGCTCAGGGTGTGGACCCAGTGCAGGGAGGGGAGTCCTCTCGTCATCGATTTACTTCACAGAACGTGTCCCTGGGGGACATTCTTTTTTCTTTTCTTTCTTTTTTTTTTTTAAGATTTATTCTATTGTTTTTTGACAGAGACACGGAGAGACAGAGAGAGACAGAGAGAAGGGGGAGGGCCCACAGCCGTCTCCATAGTTGCACATCATCTGTTTTCCACATGGTTTCGTTCCACACAGGTGGGTGGGGGCTGTGCAATGTGGGGACCAGGCTGGGGGGCTCCCTCATGGGAGGCATGTCCCCTCAAGCCAGGGGCCAAACTGGAGGGCAAAAACTGAACTGTGGGCCTCCCTCATGGGAAGCTCACCCCAGTTCAGCCTATGGGTCCGCAAGGCGGGGCCGGGATTCGATCCTCGGATCCCAGGGCTGCAAGGCGAGCGCTTAACCCGCTGAGCCATCCCGGCTGCCCTGGGAATTCTCTTTGGCTGCAAGTTGACCTCAGACAGTATGAAATCTAGTGTCATTCTTGGTCTAAGATGTGGCTTAACTCACTTGTTTTCACAGCTATTTGAAAACAATGGTACCATCCAATGGTGCAGACATGGGTGTGAGATCTGCCGGGCACAGTGGCCACAACAGTTTCGTTCACCGTCTCGTCCTCAACACCTGAAACAGAATCAAATAGGCAGCTGATGCAATATCCTAGCAGGTATACGACAGTAAATACAGGTCACACTCAAATGCACTTTGGAATAATTCCCTGGAGGAAAAAGACATTGTGCCCTAAGTAGGTGGAAAATTAAGTTAGGTGCTCAGACACTTTGCGTATTGATTGAGGACCTGCTGGATGAGTGGCCAACACCACAGCGGGGCACACAAGGGTGACTTCGTCATACTCTCCAACTGGATCACAGAAAGTCCTCTCACGCGAGCTCAGGGGTTGCAGGGTGTCATTTTCTCCAAATCAAAGGTATTGATTCTCGATTTACCCTGAGAAGTCGCCACCGTGGAATGAGCAGTGTGATTCGTCATCGCAGTTCATATGTACGTCTTGACTAACATCTCTGTATTGGCTTCACCAGATAGAACAGTATTTATTTTGTACAATTAGTGAGATCTTTGGGGTTTTGATTAGTCGTCAGCAATGTGAGCAAATTAATTTCTTCCACGTTGATAACTTTTCCACGTTGTAATCTTCACAGTTGACGGCGTCCTTATTATTTTCTAAGGGACGATTTTTATAGTAAGTCTGCAGGAAGACCATGAAGTATTTCCATGGATGTTTCACACATCCCTGTGCTGATGATCAAAACGCAGATAGAGCTGGGCACATGGATGATCACTGAGGTGGGAGCAGTCTGTTTTTCTGCCTGGGTTACCGTCCATGGTATTTATACCCGGAGTGTTAGTTTTTAACGATTTGGGTTAAACGGACTGAGCCGAGATGGGTCATGTGGAACAAGCTGGCCATGGAGGGCTTGACGTCGGCTTGGAAGAGGAAGACACCGGCTTCGCTGTGGAGACTGTGGTGCTTCATCCTCTTCCGTGCTGACGATGGTGCAGACTCCTGCGTCTTCCAACCTCCAAGATGCATCGCCAGGCTGACGTGTGTCCACTTCGGAAGCAGCCGGGACAGAGGAAAGGATGATCTGCAGAACTTTCATGAAGCCTCCTTACCCAGACCTGGAGGGGCTGGGAGGTGTCGAGATTCTCCGACCTTTCTTTTGGGGGAGGGGGGTCGTGATGAGAAACAGGCTCCTGCGAGGAGCTGGGGCCTGTTTGGGTCCTGGTCCCGCCTCTCAGCAGCCTGGTTTACGTCCGTCCGGTTCCTGATCTGTGGAATGAAGATGGTGGTGACTACTGCTTCCCAAGTCGTTATTAATACAGAGCCCGAGAGCCTGGGAAGCTAAGGAGGGAAACATGTGTGCAGAATAGTTCTGTGTAGTCACCTGTCCCTACCCCACCATGCCCCTGACCTCACTGAGGGGTCTGACACTCTGGTGTGGGGGCTCCCAGCCACCGGGGGGGGGGCGCCGTGCACTGGTGACGGAAGGAAACACAACTGGCCCCTGAACTCAGACTCACGTCCTCCTGCGTCATGGCGGCTGAGACCAACCCTACTGGCTCCCTCCCAGCCCTGAGGATCGAGCACGGAGTCCTGAATCGAACGGGCATTAGACCCATATTCCCCGAATCTGTCTACGGGAGAGGGCGTCACTGCTCAATGCCACGCACCAGCCCCCTGGGACATACTCGCACATCTGTTTTCCGTCCCGTTTTTCACCAGGTGGCTTTCCGGGTTGCAGGCATGGGCCTCCGTGCTCCTTGGTATTAATGATTATTCCCGAGGTAGGGACACGAGAGTGCCTGAGAAATACATTGCTGGCCCCACTGAAGGCGAGCAGACGCTGGCGATGTTGGGCCAGGGACGAGCAAGGTCAAGCATGTCACCTAATGGTGCGGCCACCTGGTCTCCTAGTTTCTCTGTCGTCACATTTCCAGGAAAGAATCTCCTTAGCTCAGCCTGGGCCCGTGGTCTGCCTTTGGCCCAAGGGGCGTTTGCAGGGGGGGGCCCACCCAACAGGAGGGTGCGGCTGAGCTGGACCTGACAGACAGCTCACGCTGTCAGTGGGAGCCAAGCGAGGTGGTGGTGACAATGACCCACTGGGGCTCACACACGTTTAGTTCCTGCTCTCAGCCCATGTCCACGGCTGAGCGCTGGGGCTGTGCTCTGTGCTGTCCTCACGCTGGGGCCCAGGACATGCTTTTCCCTCAGCAACGTGTTTGTGACTTTTACTTACAATTCCTTCCCTAGGAGAACAGTGTTAGAGAAAAAAAGTCTTCATTCTTTAGGGTGGTTGCTACATGCAACAGGCTACCAAGCCTCCTGTGAGTGTGAGTGCATGTGTGTGCATGTGTGTGCACATGCATATGTGTGTGAGTACATGTGTGAATGCCCACCCGCGGCTGTACATGTGTGTGCGGTTGTGTATGCTTGCACATATGTGTGTGCATCTGTGTACATGTGTGTGCATGAGCATGCCGAGCACATGTGCAATTGTTCATGTGCACGACCACACATATGTGTGCATGTGCACGCGCATGCGCGTACATATGTGTTTAAGCACGCACATATTTGGCCGTGTGTGGCTGTGCATGTATGAATGTGTGTGACCATGCATGTTTACACACATGTGCTTGTGCACGCACACAAGTGTGTATGTGTGTTAAGCGCACATGTAATTGTCCGTGTGTGGCTGCGCATGCACAAATGTGATCATGCGTCTTTACACATGTATACATGTGTGTGCATGCACATGTGTGTGCACACATGTATATGAGAAAGAATGGGAGAGAAGCAGGGCTGGAGTGATGGCAGGAATCCGGTGGGTTGTTGCTTTTCTGAATTCTCCTTGGGGGCCGTGTCCATGTGATCTGATTCCAGGTTTCCTGTGACAATGTCAACTTGGTCAGACGACAGGGATCCATGTGTGGCTGGAGGAACAAGTGTCCTGCCAGGAAACCACCTGTCTGTGACAGCCACCGCGGTAACGATGGCTGGGAACATCTGGCGGGTGCTCCTTTATTCAATTATGTGTCCCCACCGCGCCCGAATTCTACAAACAAAGACTTGTTAGAGAGCCCAGCCCAGGTCACGAGCCCAAGGATGGTGGTCGGCCTGGGGCTGAGCCGGGAGGTCCGTGTGACCAGGGCCAGTTCCCAGGGCACCGAGCCCGGCGACACCACGCCTCCTGCGACGTCCCTTTCTCAGCCCCTCAGGGACAGTTATAACTAAAGAGCCCATCGTAGACCATTAGTGTCTTTTCAGAGATTATGATGGAACAAGAGGGCTCCCTGGGGTCAAGGCTGGAGGTGTCGGCTATGTGGGAGGCTTTTAGCGGGGGTCACAGGGGTTCACACTTAAGGGAAGACGGTGATGCTTCTGCGGCCACCCATCCATTTTCCTTTGTTCATCCCCACATTCAGCCGCTCAGATCCTGCACAGTAGTCGACATCTGCAGCTGTGGGGTGGGCGGGTCCCCAGGACAGACGTAGCTCTGATCCCACACTGTCCTGACGTCCGTCCTGTGCTCCGGGGTCCCGGGGGGATTCATCATCACCCCTTTCGAGTGGGCAGCGCCGCCCAGCTTCTGAGAGCCCAGCTCGCCGGGTCTGGTGGGGTTCTTGAGCTGGGCACCAGTCACCCAGGAGAGAGGGCACCTCCGTTCCACATGGGACCCCGATGCAACCAGCAGCCCCTCGTGTTTTCTCCAGAGGGCTGATGTCTCGCGGCCGCATCTTGCTGTGTGAGGACCTGGGCGTCCGGCTCGTGTCAACGCCGGGCCCTCGATCGCGAATGCGCGGTTTACGCGAATGTGACCCCCTTTGTCTGTGGGACACCCTATCTCGGGGGGCAGTTTCATGCCATTCACACAGCAGGTGGGTGGCCTTTGCTTGCCCTGCGGCTTTGGAGGACTTTGCACTGGAAATGACACCGTCATGGCTCCACCGCAGGGTCTGTGATCCTGACCTTTGGCTCTGTGATTTTTGACTCTGTCCGTTCAAACTAGATTTCGGCCTCTTTCCTGCCTCGGCCAAGCTGGATGTGGGGTTTCACAGAGCAACCAGCCGTGGGAGGGACGTGCCCATTCACGTGTGCACTGCAGACTTGTCTCTCCCGGGCTACGGGCCCTCGTGTCCCACACGCACGCGGCCGTGACCGGAGTCTGTGCAGAGACGGCTGCTGCCTCTCCATACATGTGCGGCCATTTGGGCTGAGGGGTCAGGCTGTGGGCTCCCCCCCGAGTTCTGCTTTTCTAGCCCGTTCTTGGCTCCAGGGGGGCCGGGTCGCCTGGGTGGGGGCGCAGTGGGGGGACCCGATCGTGCAGATCTCACGCTTGCCGCCTCTTTTCCCGCCCTGCGCTGGTGGCTTCCCGGCGTCCAGTGTTGTTTTCACGTCTCCTCCGTGCTGGGGACAAGGGCTACGAAGCTCGTCCTGTAGCCGTTGATCTTACAAAGCAACGAACGATGAGGGCGAGACACTGGACTTGGCTCCCAGGTTCCTGGGGACAGACAGATGGCCGGGAAGGACAGTCCACTCTGTGTGGCCCAGGACAGCTGGTCTCCTTCCCACGTGGCCCCGAGAGGCCGTGAGGAGGGACAGTCCTGGGCTAAAGGGCAGAAAAGGCCGCTCCAGCTGCAAGGTCAGATCTGCACGCTGACCCTGCTGAGGAGCCAGCTTTCCCTGGTTCATGATGGCTGAGGGTTTTCTCGGCCGCGTCCCTGACTTGTCTCTCTTTGTCTCTTTGGAGGTGAGCAGGCTTTCCGTATAAAGGCACGTCCTGCTCGTGGAAGAATTCTACGCAGCGCACGAGTGTGCATGGGACAGAGGAGTTATTTCTTCGGCACGTGAGTCCAGCTACCTGTGGCCTGTGACCCCGAGAGCCCAGGGCAGGGAGAGCGGAAAGAGAGGTTCTGTGCCCGGAAAACCCGCCCTCACGACCTTGACCAAGCGCCTCCCTGGGGACTCATGAGGACATCGTGTCCTCCGATGTGACGCTGTGCATCGGGCCCTGACCCCATCTGGCATTCTTCCCCGAAACCCAAACCCTGGTCTCGTCCCAGGAAGACACGAGACGGGCCAGGCTGAGGGGCGTTCCACCGAATGTCTGCCCAGGATTCCTCACAAACATCCAGGCGGACGAAAGCAAGAAACCAGGGCGGACCCTCGCAGACCAGAGGTGACAGGCGACCGGGGGGCCCCGGCCTAGAGCCGCGTGCACGAGAGATGTCAGTGAAAAAGCGTGAACTCTGTGGACGCTGGGAGAGCTCAGCATGTTGAGCATGTGCCTCGTAACTGCAAGGCCTGGGGTTCAATCCCCGGCCCCGGCCGTACAAACCCACCTGCTGAACTGCGGCGCGACTGGTAACAGCTGGGATGGCGGCGAAGGTTCTTGCCTCCCACGCAGGAGCCCCCGGTTAATTCCTGCTCCTCGCAGCCCCACGTCCACCTGTGTGGAATGAAACCACATCACAGCTAATGACGTACAACTACGAAGACGGCTCTGGGCCCTCCCCCTTCTCTCAAACAATAAAATAACTTTTTTTAAGAAGAATAGCCACGCCTTTTGGATTTCTAAACGACGCGGTTTAAAGTTCCACTGTGGTCCTTTCCGTACCACTTCGTGGGTGCGAGCCAGGACCACGTGAAGGAGTTGGGGGCCCCGTGTGAGGATAGCATTTACACCTGATGTGGATGGACGGATGGTGAGGCTACGTAAAGCGGTGACACGTAAGCGGGGGAGCCGACACCCCCGGGGACAGACAGGCGCATCCCCGGCTGTCCTCCAACAACGTGTTTCCCGAATGTGAGACCCCTGGGCCGCTCTCCAGCCAGACCCCTTGGGCCCCCTTTTTTTTTCTGACATTACGTTCAGTCGAACGAGGCCGGCGGCTTTCTGATGGCCTCTCCTGGGCCCGACCACCTTTGTTTAAATGCTAATCCACACGCACATTTCTAATCCCCGTTGAATGCGGGTTTTGTCGGTAACAAGCAGAGACATTGAAGATTTAGACAAAGTTTGCAGGCAGCGGGGAGAGCGTGTGGGTGACACAGTCCTGGGCAGCTGGCTCATGGGTGTCCCAGGCGTGGCTAAGGGAACCGGAGTATTTCCATTTTCAGACTAAAGACTTACTGTATTAGACACAGGACTTAAGCAGATCCACTACGTTATAATTAATGGCTTAGTCTGCTAGCCAGTTAATAACTCCTGTCAGAAAACGGAGTCTGTTATCGTAACCTCACACCGGCTACTTTCTATGGCGTTACCCCAACGGCGACTTCTCCTTCTGCCTCAAAAATCTTCCACTGGCGATAACTTATCTTTTTTTCCCTTTATTTATTTACTTTTATTATTTTTGAGAGAGAGAAGGGGGAGGGCCCAGAGCTGTCTCCATAGTTGTACGTCATCCGTTTTCAACATGGTTTCGTTCCACACAGGTGGGCGGGGACCGTGCAGGGCAGGAACTGGGCTGGGGTCTCCCGCATGGGAAGCTCACCCCAGTTCAGCATGTGGGTCCACACAGGCCGGGACCGGGATTCGATCCCAGGTCCCCGGTGCTGCAAAGCGAGCGCTCAACCTGCTGAGCTATCCCAGCTTCCCCTCTTTATTTATTTATTTTTTTACCTCTGGCTTTATTATTCTGTGAGGATTTCTGTCTTTAAAGGATGCTTCTAGAACAACGTCTTGGGAGTTGAGTTTGCCGGCCGTGTCTGCCCCTTTGGTGCAACAACCTTCGCAGCCTCACAAACGCCTGTCATTTGTTCTCGTTCGAAGACGGTGCAGATGCCGCGGGGTCGTCAGTGGCTGCGCTTCAGGCTGAGCCGTCTGAATCCACCGTGTGAGTGCGGCAGCCACACCGGCGCTGAGCGAGGTCCCGTGAGCAGCGGGGGAGGGCGACGTGGCACCTGGTGGGAGAAGGTGGGGGGTGCACAGGTGGGGGGGTGGGGTCTTGGCCTCATTATACGCGTTCATTCAAAGCCAATGGAAAAGACCAGCCAGCACCTGCCTGTCCTGCCCCGGAATTACTGGACGTGCTTGGTAATTTCCGCGGCTGCATGCGGGTTTTCTGAGTTAGAATGTTGGGGGTCTTCTGAGTTAGAACGTTGGGGGTCTCTTGAGTTAGAACATTTGGGGAGCAGGCCCTGTGGTCTGTGGTCTGGGGGGGTCCACAGGGCAGGAGCGTCTGTTGCCGTGGAATTTGGGGTCCCTCCCAGCACGCAGATGCCTCCACCAGCTCAGAAGCTCTTCGAACCCCCTCTTTTGGGGTCGGGTTGGGTGGTTCCTCCCACGTGCGCAACGGTGACCTCCATGTGCGACCCCCGGGGGGTGGGCGGCTAGACGGCAAGTCCCACGTTTCTAACCACCGCCTGCTGCTTCCGGCGATGAGCCCCCAGGCAGGAGCCCACCCCGAACTGTGTCACTGGAACTGGAGATGCCCCGGCCTCCCCCAGGAAATTCTAGGGGAGGCGGGCGCAGGCATCTCGGGTCCCATATGAAGACGTGAGATGCTGCAGCACCTTTATCGCTCGGAAACCTGCAGGCGCTCGGCTGACACCAGCACGTGCGTTTCTTGTGCCGCAATCACACGGCATCGTGAGCCTTTCTGTGACCCTCCCTTCCTCATGGGACAGCCATAAGCACCCCCATACACTTGGGGGGCCCTCCTAGCAGGGTATCAAGACACCCCTGGAGTCTGAGGTCCTGGCTTGCGCCCCAGCGAAGTGGCGAGGACACACTCTGGAACCTTCCTGAGCCCCCACCTGGCGTTCCATTCATCCAGTGGGGTTGTCGGGAGACACCCCGGCTTGGATCCAACCCTGAGGGGCCAGCCTTGTGTTTTCGTGTGTAAATCCACAGTAATAAAAGCACCAAGATCCGGGGAAGCCGGGAGAGCTCAGGGGGTGAGGGTTTGCCTCACAGTCGCGAGGCCCGGAGTCCGGTTCCCGCCCCACGTGGCCCCACGTCCACCTGCGTGGAATGAAACCATGTCACAGCTGATGATGGACAACTACGGAGATGGCTCTGGGCCCTCCCCCTTCTCTCTCTCTCTCACTGTCCCTCAAACAACACATCTTAAAACACACATGCACTCGGGTCAGCGTTGAAATCTTCCAGAACGGCTGCCGAAGGAACCGGCCCACGTGCGAACTCGCAGCTCACGATCTGCTCCTGAGGGTGGGAAGATGGCCGCTGCCTCTCATACGGGGCCCAGAACCTTCTAGAACTGGAGCTTCCAGGCCCAGCTTGTCCCCTGTCCAGCAGATCAGGGGACGGGGGTGAGAAGCAGAATGAGTTGGTGACAAAAACCCGGGTCTCTGTGGTACCTCCCGAGGGTCCAAGTCTTGGGCCCTCGTGTCCCCAAACAAGGGCCTCTAGCCAACGTCGACGTCGTGGCCGGGGAACGATTTCTAACAGCCGCTCGCACCTGCTTTGTGTTCTGTGTCTTCGTTCCCCTCGTGTCTGGGGCGGGAGATCCAGCTGGGCAGGTACGTTGAGCTGCACGTCGAACGTGTGGGTTGGGTGTAATTATAGGCTGCAGGTAGGCGAACAGGCCGAGGTCACGTGAGGTCACGTGAGTTCACGCAGCTCGGGTCCCATGGCTCCTCCTGCCATGCTGGGTCCATGCCACCTTCGCCGCTTGGGCCGGGTCTTCCTGCGATGGGTCCGTTTTCCTCTGTGGTCCATTGACAGCTGTCAATGCCGCACCCCGGTTTGCCTGAGGGAGGAAAACACACACATTTTCTTCGATGAGTGCCAGAGGCTTAAGGAAACATGACGTTTTGTTAAGATTTAGGGGGTTAAGAAAGTCAACACTGAGAAGTCCATGCGACCAGTTTTCCAAATTCTCGCATAAGAAGCAGCTAAGTCAGGCCCTCCACTCCCCCGCAGTGCGTAAGTGGGGAGTGACCTCAGGCGACGTCTTCCTGTAGAATCGGTTACACAGGAGGCTCTGGAAACCCTCCCACGGCTCCACCCAGAGCCCACAAAGGGGAAGCTGGGGACACGTCCGGGTAGATCCACAGGCTGACGGCCGCGCACGGACTGGCCTCAGTTTCTCCCCTACGAGCGAATGTCTCACGGGGTCCCGTGCAGAGAGAGCGCGTGGGGACTCGCGGAAGCCAGGCGGGACAAGGGCGGGTCTGCTTGTCAGCAGTCACCTCAGCATGAGGAGCAGATGGCCCTCAGGGAGGGGAGACACGCAGCGGGGTTTCCCACCCCAATGCTGAGGGAGCTACTCTGTTTCCAAAGATGAGTTCTGGGGAAGCCGGGATGGCTCAGTGGGTCAAGCGCTCACTTTGCAGCCCCAGGGACAGAGGATCGGGTCCCGGCCCCAGCCCGTGTGGACCCATATGCTGAACTGGGGTGAGCTTCCCATGCGGGAGGCCCCCAGCCCAGTTCCCGCCCTGTGCGGCCCCCGCCCACCTGTGTGGAATGAAACCATGTTGAAAACTGATGACGTACAACTATGGAGATGGCTCTGGGCCCTCCCCATCCTCTCTGTCTCTCTCTGTCAAAAACAATAAAATAAATTTTAAAAAAAATGTATTGTCCTGGGCCACCTATTATTATTCTTGATGTACGTGCCAATACGTCACCTTTTTTTTCAATGGCCAACACCTTCTCAATAAAGTTGTAGGAAAGAGCTTTAATCAGTGGTCTCGCTTTTGATATATAATGTAGATTATGAAGAGATCGTATTTCCTGGGTTCCGAGAACCCACTGGGCTTACACGCATAACAACCTCAACTTCTCACCAGGGCCCATTCGATATGTTTCAGGATTAAGATGTGAAAATAAAAAAAATAATAATAATACGAGTATTACAGAACCCTGGGTACAAAAGGTCCGATGCTAAGAGTTTCAAGAAGCAACAGGGGTTGAAATTACAATTGAAATGCAGGTGAAGTTCATCCGTTGTGAGAATCAGTTGAAGCGATGTGTACGTTTAGTAAGGCGACCAGATTTTAACATTGGTAAAGTGGGACACCATTGACCGGGGGTGGGGGGGTGGGGGTGAGGGTTCTTGATGAAAAATTTTGTCTATCTCCCGCCGTTCCCTAGCTTGTCGTGCATTCTTTCCAAAAATTGGGACTTTTTTAAAATGCCGCAGGACACGGGACAAATTGTTAAAAATCAGGACTGTCCCGCCAAAAGCGGGACGTCTGGTCACCCTAGTTTAGTGGTCTGTTTGTAACGAGAGCAAAACCAGGACAGGCTTGGAGGTCAGATAGTCCTGCGTTTGCCTCCTTGCTCAGTGTAGAACATGCGTCCCGGCTGTGAGCAAGGCAGCACGCTCCTCCCTCCTCGCTGTTCGCAGTCGAGCATGTCTTATGCAGGAGGGTTTTCCGGGGGCACAGCCAGCCTCTCTCAGCATCGCGAGAATGACGACAGGGCTGGATTCTTTCCAGAGACGGCCCCCGAGTATGTCGTGCGTCTGTCAGTGGGTGTATATTTGCCTATAAGACTGAGCGGTGCTTTTCCTGAGTGTGTAGCTTTTATGCCCGACCACTCCAACAGCCCCTAAAGACAGAGTCCTTGCTTTCCTTATTCTCTACATGCAACCCCACGGTAATGTGAATTTCACAGCTAAATATCTGAATAAATGATGTTTTGTACTTATTAATATTAAGCACGCTCTGTATTCTTTCCGGTCACATACATCCCAAGACCTAAATACATTTGCAAAAAGAGCGCAATCATGCTGGATTGAATATTCTAACGTGCCTTTCTTTGTTTGTAAATGGGTATTAATATAACCAAGTCTGGAATTCCATGTGTCATTTACATATTTTTAAACCTCATTAATCCAGGCCAGAAACAAGACTGTACTTTAAAAAAAAATAATAATAACTTGTGAAATAGAGCAGGAATACAAGATCCAAAAGTATGTTTCAAAATAATGAAAAGGGTTCATGATACACATGGCTGGTTTTTTCAAATACAATAATCCTTCATTCACTCTATATAAACGTGTTACACCATAATTTCTAAAATAAAAGTTGCTTTGCTAATAGTAATACCACTTCCTAATAGTATGACTAAGGCTTCTGGGTAAGATCACCAACACACTTTGGTGGAAATAGAAATATTGATCAAGTGATATTTTTTTACATTATATTTAAAATCTGCTTTTAAACAATGTAATAGCTTTGCAGATATAAATCACACACCTATAATTTTCCCATTTACGTAATACAATTCATGGCTTGTAGCAATTCATAAAGCGACGCAGCAACCATCACCATAATCTTGTTTTAAACATTTTCATTAGTGCCCTCGATGGCCACATGGCCATGTTCTGTCTTCACAGAGTTGTCTCTTGGGGATTTTGGACATTATGTGGGTGTCAAAATAGGTGGTCCTTTGCTACTGGCTCCTTTCACATATCATACTGTTTCCAAGGTTCAGTCATGTTAAATTAGCATTTGCTCCCTTTTATTTGTTTATTTGTTTGCAAGATAAGAATATCCCATTGGGGGAAGCCAGGATGGCTCAGTGGGTTAAGTGCTCACTTTGTAGCCCTGGGGTCTGAGGATCGAGTCCCAACCCCAGCCCGTGTGGACCCATGTGCTGAACTGGGGTGAGTTTCCCATGCGGGAGGCCCCTGCCCCCCTGTGTGGAACTAAACCATGTCAAAAACTGATGACGTACAACTATGGAGACGGCTCTGGGCCCTCCCCCTTCTCTCTGTTTCTGTCAAAAACAATAAAATAAATCTTTAAAAAAATATATACATATAATCAGATTTATATGAATATCATAAAGGCAGTAATTCAGAAGCAATAGCTAAGAATTTGATTAGACGATCAATACTGTTCATTGATAAAATTTGAGTTTCTGATAGGACATTAAATGTGACTTAAAAGTCATATCTAAGTTATAAATTACTCAATTGAAAACCTGAAGAAGTGGATGTACTACAATCTAAACCATATCAAATCCCGATTTCCACAGGCGCATACGATTGTGTCACTTAATGGCAGGTTACGCGTTCGTCATTGCTTGGACTTCACGGAAGCACCTACACAAACCCAGACAGCACAGCCATGACACACCCAGGCACGTAACATGCCCACAACATGCCTACCTGTGTGATGCGCCCATGACAGGCCCGGCTGTGTGACACGCCCACAACATGCCTACTCATGCGACACGCCCACAACATGCCTACTCGCATGACACACCCACAACACGCCTACCTGTGTGACATGCCCATGACACACCCTGGCCATGTAACATGCCTACAACATATCTGCCCATGTGGAACACCCATGACAGGCCCGGCTGTGTGACACGCCCACAACACGCCTACCCGTGTAGCGCTGTCTGCTATTCCCGGGGTCATGGCCACAGGAGAGAATGCTGAGATGTCCAAACTGAATAACTTGCCGTGGAAAACTGTCAAGTGGGTCCCAGTTCAAGGATAAAAACTGGTATCTTCCCCACAACAGTGGGCTCAGTAGCCTGATCTATGGGCAGCCCCCCTACACACACAACACACACACACACACACACACACACACACACACACACACACACACACACCGTGGGCGACCTCGTGAGCAGCCGCATCCGGAGGACCCCAAAGTAGAGACAGAAGCTCACAGAGGGGCTAGAGGCCCTGGGCTTCACTTCCCTCCGGGATGGAAGACATTCGGGCAAACGTGCAATTCCCAGGCACAGCCCTGAAAACAGAAAACAGAGAGACTAAGACTCTGCTGGTCACTCGCAGGCCCCCGATCAGGGTGAGCAGCCAACCTGCCTGAGGGACAGACGCAGGGGTGGCATCTTCCCCAAGGGACTGGAGGGTGTAGAGCGAGGGCCCACCCGGTGGGTGGGCAGGAACATGTGTTCCAGCCGTGACGTGCAGGCTGCCTGTGGTGTGCACAGCCCAGCGCAGGTCCGAGTCTAATCATGGGGAAAGTACCCAGGAAGATACGGACACATCAGAGACGTGTGTATGATTTCCTTACAGTTTTGCTTTAAGCTGGTATCTCGTCATTGCACCAACATCCTGAAAGAAAGCGTGCATTTATTCATTGTCCTGGAGATTTTTAAAAAGCTGAACTGAAAACTGGTTCCTTGTCCAAAGGGTTCAAAAAACAAATCACTCCGTGGATTATCCATAGGCCCCAAATGAAACAGGTTGTCCTCGTACCCGCTGAAAACTTTCCCAAACTAGAGATGTGTGAGAGGTATAGTCTGGCCAACTCACTTAGGGCCACGCGTTTAAATCAAGAGTCAGAGAACAGCAACGTTAAATCCGCTCTCACAGAACGCGCAGCAAAAGCATGACTGTTTTATTAAATCAGCGACTATCTAGCCCAGGGGTTCCCAACCTTTTTATACCCTAGGGCGCATTCTAAAATACCGGTAGGGCGGCAGGCACCAGCTATTTCTAAGGATATTTATTATTGAACAAGAATAAAAAATAATAAACAAAAATAATTTTAAAATAATAAATTTATTGTACAAATTATATACACACAAAGAAACATATATACAAAACATAATACAAAGTAAATAAAAAACACATGTATAATAAAATCATTTAAAAAAACATAAAAGAAAACATAAAA
>PVKE010034444.1:0-17394 GCA_004027555.1 Craseonycteris thonglongyai
ATCCTATTATTCAGCTATCTAGATCTTGGATTATGCAAAAATAATACATTAGAATTGAGTGTTATTCATTCCAGGAATACAAGGTTGATTTACCACTTGAATATTAATCAATGTATTTTACTACATTAGCAGAATAAAATAGCTACGTTAGTTCAGTAAGTATCATAAGGGCACTTGAAAAAATAATTCAACACCCAATCATCATAGAAGAGCAACATCATTAATGAGTTATGAATTAGCAAGAGAAGGAATCTGTCCTGTTCTAATAAAGAACATTTACCAAAAAATCAGAGTACATATCACACTTAGTGATGAAATATTCACAACTTCTGAGATGGTAATAAAAAACAGATGATCACTATCAGTGTTTTTTTCTGAATTATTATTTTTTAAATTTATTTTGTATTAAATTTATTGAGATTCAACACTTTATTTAACATTGTTCTGAAAGTCTAAGTCAGAGCCATAAGGCAAGAAAATAAAACAAAAGTTATTAATATAGGGAGCAGAAAGGAAGAAATAAAAAATCATAAATGACAAACTACATGATTGTATAAGTAAAAGTTTAAAACAATCTACAGATAAATTATTAGTAAACGGGTGATTTTGTTGAATACAAGACCAATATAAAAAGTCAGTTGTAGTTATATGTACTAGCCACAAATAGTTAGAAAATAAAATTTAAAAGTATCATATGCAATGGAATGAAAACATCAATCATAGAAGTGTCACTTCTCCCCAAATCTATATATTCAGAATCAAAATCCTAGAAGATGGTGTATATGTACAGGGTCCTGGATAAGTAACGACGCTTTTCTATGAGCTGGTAAAGCTCCGACAGAGTGTTACTTCTGCCAGACCCTGTATGTTTGCGATGTGTGTACATATGTTTGTAAATTGACGGACTGATTCTTAAACATATATAGAAATGCCCAGAGTCAAGAATACAAGATAAACTTGAAGAAGAACAAATTGAGAGGACCAACTGGTATTGACTCAATATGAACTAGAGTAATTAAGACTAATCCACATTTAAGTTATGACAGATGTGCCACTGCAGAATAGTGGGAAAGAGACAGGCTTCTCAATACATTGTGCTGAGTTAATTGAATATCCTCATGTTAAAAAGGAAATTTGAGTTCTAATACAACATACAAAATTAATACCAGATACATCTATATCTAGTTATCAAAGGAAAAAAATAAAGCTTGTAACGAAGAATATAGAACAATATTTTCAAGAGTTTGAGATGGGAAAAGATTACTTAAACAGAATATAAAACCACTAATGTAAAGAAAAAGTCTAATAAATTAAATTACTTAAAATTAAGATTTCTTTTGTTCCTGAAAAAACACCACTGACAGAGTGAGAAGATAAACTACAGTGTGAGGGCAGAAAACTGCTACACATACAACTGACAATTAGGTTTTATAAAGAGTGTATATGAAATCCTATAAATTCATTAAAAATGTGAGACCATCTAAGTTAATAAAAAGAAAAAGAGAGGGAGCAAGAGATGCAAATAGTCACTTCACAAAAAAGGACATCAAAATGGTCAATAAACATCTGAAAAGGTGCTCAACCTCATTAACAACCAGGGGAATCAAATTACAACCACGATGAGATACCTCTTTGGAACCACCAGAATGGGTAGAATTAAACAAAGTGGCAATTCCAAGTCTGGAGTGAGAGGAACACTCACACACTTCTAGTGGAACAACACCAGAAAAGTGTGCATTACTTGTTATAGATGATCAAATATGAATGTTACTACATAGCAACCTACTCTGAATACATGTGCAGCAAAAGACTTGTCTAAGGAAGTCTGTTATAGCATTATTTCATAATAGCCACTGATTGAGAAAAACTCAAAGGTCGATCAATATTAAAATGAAAAACAAGCTGTGGTAGAGCCACACAATGGAATACTATACAGCAACAAAAATGGATTGACAGATACACATTACAACACAGGTAAATCTCTGCCAAACATAATATGAAGTAAGAGAAGCCATATGTATAAGACCACTTTCTATGTGACTTCATTTGAACTTTAATAACGAGGCAGAGAAATCTAAGGAGTCACAAATCAGCTGAGTAGTTACCATGGAGAAGAAAGGAAGAGTTAGTGTTCCATTTCTTGGTTGAGGTGGTAGTCACTGTGTAGTAATTCATTTAGCTACAGGCTTATGATTTGTGGTCTTTTTTTCTCCTGAATGTATGTTATAGTTTACTTTTTAAGAAATTATAGGATTTTCACTTTCCCAAAGGAAGATTTATTTTGAAGTCACCCTGGGCACTGTCAACACTCAACAATGTCACTTCACTCATTTTTTTTATATCTCATGCTCTGCCTTGGGGATGAGAGGGAACGGTGCGAAATTTGAATTCTTGCAGCCATCTGTAGTTTATAGATTTAATTATCTTCCCCATTTTTTTTCTTTCAGATAATTCTTTGCTTATTTGTTCTAAACACACACTGTAAATTATAAACAAGTAAAAGCTCATCTCTATTTACCCTTATGTCTTCATTGCCAATCACTTCTGAGCCAGCCAAATGTGGTAGAACTCATTTAAATAATATCTCATAATAAATATGTGTTTATCATTTAAGAGAACCAGAAAAGCTTTCTTCCTTTTTTTCTCCCTCTACAAATTGATATGATTTGTTTCCTTGTGAAGTTTGGAAACATACTTTCTCTGCTACAGAGCCAATTCTATAATACAAATTAGAAGACATTATTTAGCCAAACTTTCATTAGGCATTTTCCCTGTCAGGGCATATGTAGGACAAACTGAATCTTTAGCTATTTCTTGGATCATTTTAATCCGGAGGGGTCAGCAGGATAGGGACCATGGTGATGACACAGAGCATCCACGATTGTTTAGGTCTTTGATTGGAAATTCAAGTCAAGAAGCTTGAAAAGGAAAGAAAAGAAGCCTGAATTCAACCAAGAATTTCTGTCCATGGCAGTGGCTAACTAACTTCTCTCCAGTGGTATTTCTGCCTGTTTCCTTGGGACTTTTGACTTTCCATACTAAACTCATGGTGATGAAGAGACTATGGAAATACTTGAGGCCAGATTGCAACATCCGTAAACACCCTTGAGGTATTACAGGCAGGTGGTAAACGGTCCACCTGTGCATTATAAATGACTGGAAGAATGGTCCTCACTTATAGGAACAGAACTTTAAAGCACTCTCTGATTCAACCATTTTGGGGGGCTTGTGCTAGGTGACAAGGAGCCAGATTTTAAGTTGTTTTAACAGTCCCATTGATAGAATTGGATAATCTGAAGTCAGGGCAGACAGATTTCCCCGATGCTGGGTCCTTCATAGAGATTCTGTTCGGCCTATAGCCACTCTGCCTGCCAGCCTGACTCCATGTACCCCTACCCTCGGATCTAATGGTAAACTTAGTGGAAATGCTGAAACGTGAGCCCTACCATGCATCTACTGAGAAGAGCCTCCTCTTTAACGAGGTCCCCAGTGGTTGACACATGATGGAGATGAAGAAGCAGGGCTATCGGGGAAAGCCTCCTGGAACGTAGAAACAGAAAGGCAGACTAAGAGCCTTGCACTAATCTTCAGCTTTTTAAAATGGTGTTATTTGCTTTCAAAGATAGAGAAACCCGATTATCAGATATTATTTAATACTTTCTGCCACTCACTGGCTAAATCAAAACATTTTTTTTAAACCACCCTTTTAGGAATTGAAACTTAGAACATTCTTTGAGAAATTATACAGAAACCTCAGATATATATTTTGAATTTAGTTCCATTTTCTAGGATTTGCAGGAGATTATTAGGTGATTCTAGGTTCCAAAAAATATTAGTTCAGACTCTATGAAGGAATCCCACTAAGAAGAACATAAAACAAACAGTACAGAGGTATATGAGGATATTACAAAGTGTCCTTGAAGAACTATATCCTTTCATGTTATTACATTAAAGAATTTTAAGTGTTACTCAGGGTGAGGAGTAAGTACAAAGGACAATAATGAGTTACTCCCAGTCAGGCCAGATGTCACCGAGGGCTGGTCTTGGGAGTTTTGGTACCTTTCCTCTTGGCATTTTCTTCTCGTTCTTGTCACTCTTAGTCCTTTTGTGCATATAACTCCTCAAGTCTTGCTCTCTCCTCACTCTTGAGCCTCGTGGCTGCACTTAGGTAGAAACTCAGCAAATATTTGCTTAATGAGTAAATGAATGAATGAATGAATAATTCCTGACATTTTCCATTCTGCTTTTCTTTCTACTTCCTCCCCCCCACCCCCACCCCGCCCCTTCTACCCAGCCAGTCATAAATAAAACATTCTGGATTGCCTAGATTCTAGATGCACTTTTCTTCCACAATTTTTGTGATGTCCCACTGTGTAAGGTGTCTTGGAATGGAAATCAATCCAATTCTTCCCCATGTGTTGTTGGTCCCTATATTATGGCAGCATTGCAATGACTGCATCGATTATTCCATGTCCTTTGCAGAAGAGACCTTTGCTCCTTTTAAATGATTGATTTACCTGGCTTACTTGAAGTCTTCTTTGTTGTCAGGCTTCCCTTTTGGAAGCAGAGTTCATAAAATTGAAAGAAAAGCAGCTTCCTGTTGCTAAACTGTCAGCCCTGGCAAACTGAAGCTTTCAAGAGTGCATGCTCTCACTGGCTGAACTGATGAACTCCAGACACCCTGCTGAAGCCTCAAGCATGTTGTCAGTTCACACAAATGAGTTGAAAAATGCCTTTTCGTTTTAACACTGATACTTTCTTTTGCTGGGCACTTCCTTTCCCTAGTTTGTCATTGTTTTTTTATTCTTGACAAAAAAGGACAAAATAGCATGAACATTCTTTAAAGAGCCCCACCAATGGTTTTGAGTGATGCCTGCAATAGGGAAGAAATAATTCTTTTAAAATGTCCTATCAGCTCCCCTCAGTTTTGAATAAAATCATTAACAAAACAAAACCAGTTTCCAACTGGTATTGTGGTTCTCAGAATGAAAGCATAGCAGAGGAACGGTGAGGTTCTTCAAGGGTTCCGCAACACTTAGTTTGCATTTTATTTTTACATAGGTTTTAAACTCTAGATATTGCAATCTGTACATGGCCAAGTGTAATGTATTTTAAATATAAACTTATGGAGGTCATCAATCAAGAATATGCTTGTTCTGATGGGTTTGTGTTTTTCTGAATAGGAATCAGTATAATGTTCCTCTTGGCTGCTCAATATCCTGAGCTTTCAAGGCAAATAGTGAAATGACCTTTAATATTTACAACTACTCATCTGTCTTGAATGAAAATTTTCTTTATGAAATATTGCCAAAAGAAACTATATCAATTATTTGTATTCTTAATTCTTTCATTGCCAACTATGAGCCTGAATATCTTTTTGTGTGTGTGTTAAAGAAAAGGAAATTGTTTTCACTAAATGGTTTTATAAGCAAATGCTATAAACCTAAGCTAATAAAATGAATTTATCTTAATAAGAAACCTCTTTTTTTTTAAAATATATTTTTATTTATTTTTGTTTTTGATAGAGAGAGGGAGAGATACAGAGATAGAGACACACAGAGAGAGAGAACTGAACCGGGGGAGCTCCCAGCTCAGCATATGGTTCCGCACAGGCCGGGGCCGGGATTCGATCCTCGGTCCCTGGAGATGCAAAGTGAGCGCTTAACCCACTGAGCCATCCCGGCTTCCCCAACCTCTTTTTTTTTTTAAATACCTGAGTAAGAAGTTTTTAAAAAGAGTTTTATAGCTAAAAGCTGTTTTGAAGACTACTAGATTATATAATATTATCTCTAAATTTGTCAAGTTCAGTGACTATAGGCTACCTTTTAGCTAGAATATTTTTGGTTTGTGTTTCAATGATCTTTTGTGTTATAAGATATCCCCGAGTTCAGTGGCTGTCATTGTTATGATTCTGTGTGCTGACTGTGTATTCTTTCTGCTAATCTTACCTGGGATCAGTCACGTAGCTGCTCCTTGTTGGTAGAACTTGTGAGGCCTGGGCTCAGCTGAACTCCTCTTGCTACATGCTCTTTCATCCCAGGTTTCTTAGTGGCATGGCAGTCTCAAGGCAGTGTTCCAAGAGAACAAGCTTTAATAAAGCTCTGTTTGTTGCTTGCTGTGTTCCATGGGCCCAGGCAAGTCCCATTGACAAGTCCAGAGTCAATATGGAAGGGGAAACACAAAGATGAAATTCACTGGGTGCCATTACTGTAATAATTTATCAAAGTTTCCAATTAACAGCATTATAACAGACTCTGCTAAACTTTACAAAACTTGATAACGGTGCTTCTAGACTATAAGGTGGGAGTGAGGTCTTATACTAATGGCTCCCAAAAAAACAATTTCTTACATTCATTCTCTTTGCAGTATGATGCTGCTATTCTCCCCACTGAGAGGTAGATACTGTGTTTCTGCGTCAAATCTCGGCTGGCCTTGTAACTTGTTCTGTTCAATAGAGTGTGGCTGATGCGATACTGTAGAAGCTCCAGAGCTTAAGCTTTAAGATACCTTGAAGCTTCTGCCTTTGCTGGGAATTACATACTATATAAAGAAAGATGGGTGAATCTACTGAATGATGAGAGACTATGTAAGGCGAGAAGTCCCAGTCATCCCTGTTAGGGTGAGACCATCACATACCCTGGAGTTGCAGAGGACACAACAGATGAAGCTCAGGTGAGACTACCCAGTCATCCCGAAGACTTGTGAGAAATGATGGTGGGATGGGTTGTTACTCAGTGACAGATAACTGATACAGAGTAAATATTAACTCTTTTTTACATCTCATACTAACCCTATTAATTTTATTATTAATTTTCCTTTTTCACAAAGAAGGCAATTGAAGTCCAGAAAGGTTGAATTTTTTGTTGAAGGTTGTACAGCTAAATAATTGCAAAACTATTGATCATAACCGTTTTAAGTTTAGACCATTGTTACATCTGAGCTTCAAGTAATTTGAGTGATTTTGGTTGGCATTAAATCAAAATATCAGAAAACTTTTTTTAAAAGTGTGGAATTGGATGTGAAGCAGATTAATACTTTTTCTAAGAGACAATGGCCTTGAGAAAACAGAAAGAAACCTTAAAGATAAATAATGAGACATTTTACTACATAAAAATGAAATAAAATGGGGGAAGCTGGGACAGCTCAGCAGGTCAAGTGCTCGTTTTGCAGCCCCAGCAACCGAGGATCAAATCCTGGCCCCAGCCTGTATGGACCCATATGCTGAACTGGGGGGCATGCTTCCCATGTGGGAGCCCCCCAGCTCTGTTCCTACCCTGCATGGCCCCCACCCACCTGCATGGAACAAAACCATATTGAAAACTGATGATGTACAACTGTGGAGACTGCTCTGGGCCCTCCCCCTTCTCTCTGTCTCTCTCTGTCAAAAACAATAAAATAAATATAAATAAATAAATATAAATAAGTAAAACAAAAACCATAAACAAAGTGGAAAGCTAAACAACAAACTGAGAAAACATTTGCAATTTGGCCAAAGGTCATGCTTATTAGATTTAGAAAACTGTTACAAATCAAAACCAAAAAGGTGAACTTTCTGATAAAAAAATAGGCAAATTACAAAAAATAGAAGGAATATAATTTTATTTTTCTAAAATAAATATGTATAC
Source organism: Craseonycteris thonglongyai (assembly GCA_004027555.1). Lineage (NCBI taxonomy): Eukaryota > Metazoa > Chordata > Mammalia > Chiroptera > Craseonycteridae > Craseonycteris > Craseonycteris thonglongyai. The sequence goes on from PVKE010034444.1 coordinate 7,626, forward strand.
TATAATATATAAAAAGAAGCTCAAATGGGGTTTTGGGTAATTTTGATGTTCTTTTTGATATTTAACTGTGTTTTTAAAATTCTATAAATGAGCATGTATTCCTTCTGTAACTTATCTTTTAATCTTGACAAAATGTTATTTTAAATAACAACAACATCAACAAAAACATGCACAATTAAAATAACTTAGAGGTGAGAAGAAACTGATGCTTTTATCGACATCTTACTATTAATTGCATGCCTATTTAACTGTTGTTCTGAGTGGTGCTCAAGAATATCTCTTTTAGTGTTGGGATGCTTTGTTATATTTATGACCTACCGGTACTTTGGTCTGTAAGGATATGGTGGAGGAAATGGGCAGTTTGGATTTCAGTTCTGCCATTCACTAGCTCTGTGGTTATTTCACTACCTTGGAACTGTCTTCTGACCTGTAATATGAGAGTTAGTCTGAGGATTTTTCACTCTGTAGCTAGTTTCTTTCTTTCTTTTTTTTCCTTTTATATTTATTTTATTGTTTGAGAGAAGGTGAAAGAAAAAGAGAGAGAGAAGGGGGTAGGGTCCAGAGCAGTTTTCATGGTTGTGCATCATTAGTTGTGACATGGTTTCATTCTATACAGGTGGATGTGGGGCTGCATGGGGCAGGAACCAAACTGAGGGCCTTTCACATAGGAGGTGAGAAACTTCACCACCAAGCCATCAGTTACCAATTGCTCCACAGTTCAGTATATGCGATTGCATGGGCCAGGGCAAGGAATTGAACCCTGGATCTTGTGTTTATGAGCCAACTGCTGAGCTATCCCTTCATTCCCTCTAGCTAGTTTCTTTGAAAGCTTCTTACATTTATTTTATAATGAGGTAAGCATGCAAAAGAAATCTCAAGGAAGTTGAAATTAATAAAACAAGGATTTTTTTCCTGATTATATTCTATGTGGTACAATGGAGGGGACCACAGAAATTTTTCAATTTGGGCTGAAAAACTCTTAAGGAATCTTTCAGTACTGCTCCTATCTCCATATAGGTTGTTGCCCACTTAAAAATTTTTTCTTTTCTTTTATTACTTAAATAATATATTTTACTTTAGAAAAATTTAGAAGAGTCACTGTAATGCTAACACCAAAAAATAACTGCTGTTAATGGTAGAGTGCATATCATCATATACATTTACAAAAATCCTATCAAAGATTTATGATGTTTTTAATCTGCTTCTTGTTATTAAATAACACATCTTAAATACTTTGCATGCAGTGAATATGTATCTTCATAGTAATTTTTAGTGGAACATATGGTCCATGTCATTAGTCATCGCTAAATGAACATTTTAATGGTTTTCCATTTTTCAATGCTATAAATTACATTATGATAAACAACTTGTATATACGTCTTTGTGGATTTGTCTTGTTAACTTCTCAGGATACATTCCAAAAGTGAAAATTTAAGTTAAATGAAACATGCATTTTGAGAGGTATTTATTTGTATGTCCAAATTATCCATCATGAAAGTGATACCAACTTATAATCTCCTTAATCATGATATTTACCATTCCTTTTTTTTAAAAGATTTGTTTTATTGTTTTGAGAGGAAGTGTGTGTGTGTGTGTGTGTGTGTGTGTGTGTGTCTGAGAGAGAGAGAGAGAGAGAGAGAGAGAGAGAGAGGAAGGGAAGGCCCAGAGCAGCCTCCATAGTTGTACATCATTAGTTGTGACATGGTTCATTCCACACAGGTGGATGTGGGGCCTTGCAGGGAGGGAACTGAAACATGGGTCCCCCACATGGGAGGCAAGAACCATCACCACCATCCCTGCAGTTATCAGTTGTGCCAAAGTTCAGCATATAGGTTTGCATGAACCAGGGCTGGGAATTGAACCCTGTACCTCACGATTATGATGCAAGTGCTCAACCACTGAGCTATCCCAGGTGTCCTTCCTTAGTGCCCTTTTACATTTTTGCTAATAGAGTAGGTAATGGTATATCAATATTATTTAATATGTGCTACTCAGACTACTCATGATAGAGAATATACTTCCATGTATTTATCAGATGTTTGAACTACTTTTCTCAGATTTCTCCATTTAATTACTTAAGAATTCTAAGGGAGAATCCAGACTACTTTTGGTTACGTGATTCAGTCTGGAGGTGTCCCCAATATTTCTTCTTTTCACCTTGTTGAAATCTTTCTTGTCTGATCTTGAGAAAAAAAGATTAGGAGGTTAATACCAAAACAAATTGTCTCATATGCAGCCAACCTTTCTAACCCATTTTGAATCTCCTTCTCCAGTCTTTTAATTAAGTGCAAGGCAGCAACATTTTTCAAAATATGACAGGACAATAATAACATTTTGAGGTTTGGAGTGGGGCAACAGCTATGACAAAGAGAGGAAAGTCTCCTGGTCAAAGAAATTGGGGGAAATGAAGTTAAAAATTTTTTATACTTTAGTATTTTCAGAGCTTTCACCAGAGGGACACTCTTTTTACCCGAGAAAGTATTCAAGATGCAGAATCTAATGCTGCTGCTGATCTGACAGGAAGCGGAGCTCAGGCGGTATGCAAATGATGGGGAGAAACTATAAATACAGATGAAGCTTCACTTGCTTGCCCATCACTCACCTGCTGTGCAGCCTTGGTTCCTAACAGGTGATGGACCAGTACCCCTGTTTATGTGAAGTTGAAATGATGATAATCATTGTTATAAAAATTGACCTTGGCAAGATTTGTGTTTGTTGAGTAAAAGGAGCTACTTTTGAGATGTTCATGTCTTACTACACCAGAAGGTCTAGACACTGAAACACTGAGTTGAAAAGCTCTTTGGAGCATCTCCTGTGCCTCAGTTTCCTCCTCTGTACAGCGAAAGCAGCGGGTAAGTGAAACGTCTTAACCCAGGTCATTTAGGAATACTGAGAGAAATTCTACGTCTAAACCAGGGGTGCCCAGTCTTTTGGCTTCTCTGGGCCAGAGTGGAAGAAGAATTGTCTTGGGCCACATATAAAATACACAAATACTAGTGATTGATAGCTGATGAGCTAAAAAAAAATAAAAAAAAAAATTGCAAAACAATGTCATAAAGTTTTAAGAAAATTTACAAATTTGTGTTTGGCCGCATTCAAACTCATACTGGGCCACATTCAAAGCTGTCCTGGTTCACATTCGCGGCCATTCTTGGCAGCATATGGCCTGCATGCCATGGTTTGGACAAACTCGATCTAAACACTTCAGACTCTACCTTATGGTCATTACCGGTGACTGTGTTGGGCCATGGCTGTAATACCCAGCCTCTGGGTGCAGCGACGTCTTGCTCTAAGGATCCTCTGAATGCGAGTGTTAGACTGTGCTACTCCTAACATTGGTGCCCTTATGAGATGTGCTCTTATCAGTTCCTGGGCTTATTACTTAGTTATTTGTTACATTTTTGAGTTTATACCTCACAGAGATGACAAAGTTGATTATGGCTACTAAAGCCCGTAAGAATAATTATTTCTAGGAGATTCCGATTTCTGTTTACACCAGGAAGCACACACCTCATGAGAGATGTGGCATTTTTGCAGCTTCTCTGCTTTTGCAAGGTACATTTCTGATGAAAAGATATTGCATGGTCCAAAGCCTCATAGACTCCTGTCTAGCTTTTAACCTAGCTCCTTCTAAACCAATCGTAGCTGCATTACAGCAGGGGGCCCTTCTTGGAGAACTTTCTCATTCAGATGAAATATGAGATGTGCCTGGGCTGTAAAAAAAGAGAACACAGAGTCTAAATTTCTTTTCTGGAAGTAGAGTTCTTGGAACATGTGAGTCAGGAGGCAGCCGTTCGTACTTCATCATGAAGCACAGAGTGCAAACTATAGTCCATGTCTGGGGTTTTGCAGAAAACCCTTCCGATAAAGAGGAAGGTGATAAGCTGACCAGGCTCCTACTTGCTACGGAAATTTCCGAGCTGCTTCCTTTGAGCTGCTTGCCACTGATAAGCTACTTCATATTTTTCAAGTTTCCATACTGAGGAAAACATTCAAGTGTATAGTCAACAGAATTAATGGTCTGATGAAAGTCCACGGGGGTGGGGGTCTGCAACTCAACTTCTTGCCTCCCCAGCTCCATGTCTGGGCCTACCGCTCCCTTCTCACTTTTATTCCTTGCTACTACCTCAGAAGGGTCTTCGAGGTCAGTTTGTACTCGTCCATATCCTGTGATCGTCACTTGTTATTTCCTGCCTTGTTCCCTTTTCCACACTGTTTCCTGTGTCTAGAGCACAATCAATGATTTCTCCTTGACAATTTGTTCCTTAGACATAGATATAGCCTGTGTTACGGAAGACGTTTTTGGGACTAGGTACTTTTTCCAGTGTAAATAAGACGTCATTCTCCTTCAAGGTATTCACAATCCAGTGAAATCCCAAATCTTTCTGTTTGCTCCAGTTCCTTGTAATCCTTTTGCTTGCTAAATTTTTGTAGGATTTATTCTCTAACCCTTTCAATTTCTAGCTACCATTTATTATTGTCTTAAAAGAGTATCCCACAGTCTTTTGGCTGCTTCCTTCATGAAGTTGAATAAATATATTCCTTAATATACAAGTATTTATTTAACATTTTTCTGTAGATTTAATCTTTTTTCAAATTAATTAAATTTAAAAGAAAATGTTTCATCAGTATTTCCAATAGAAAGCAACATTATGTACTTGAATTAAAAAGTAACTATAAAGAATACAGTAAAACCAAAACTTTACTATTAAATTCTAGTGAGAAGCAAAATAATATTCATAGCAACCTTGTTCATTAAAGCAAAAGCTGAAAACAGTCCCAATGTCCATAATAGTATAATAGATAAACACATTGTGGTGCATTCACACAAGAGGATACTACACAGCAACAAAGAGCACAAACGATTATAACACCCCCTGGACGACTTTCACAGACATAATGACGAAGGAAAGAAGATGGAGTATATATTAAGTGATTTCATTTCTATGAAAATAAAAAAACAAAGTTGAAGCCCCCAGTTTGACTTGTCAACAAAGGGTAGGGAAGGAAGAACAATAGAGTTTTAAAGACTCTTCATCACATTATATTTCCTATTGGAAATCAGTGCCATAAAACAGTAATCTGACCTGCTTTGTTCAGGGCCTACAGTGTTACCTGCACATGATACATGCGCAGTGAGCATTTGAATAATTGAATCCAGCAGTCTCTGCTGATTCCTCATCTTTGGATCGATTTGCTAGGAAAAGATTGTAAATCCTTCTTTCACATTTGCTGGGGTCGGAACTGAAGGACCTTCAAGAGTCACTCGGGTTCCTGGTTGTCTGCAGCTCTCTGCGGCCCCTTGGCTTCCTCCATCATCACATGAGTCACCTCTAACCTCCTCTCTGGGAGCAGCCACGTGGACAGAAGAACAATTGGGCTTTTAGCACCAGCCTCTTCTTCTGTCCTGCACCCACAAAGCTCTTATGCTGGGACATAGCTAAATTCTGCTGAAATTCTAGCCTTTTGCAGTTGAGTCTTCTTCAGAGAAAAAGTCACACTGCTAGATATATCTCCAGGTTGGAAAGCCATATGGTATTCCTTTGGCCTGCTGGCTTTGTGCTTTGTAGAAAGATAAAACCCTTTTCACAAAGAAGAAACACTCATACTTCAGAATGAAAATAAAACCTCAGTATGCTTTGAGCATTAAGCTTTGCAGCACTCCTTTTTCTTTAGTGTTTTCTAACATAAGGAGCTCAATAAAAACAGACATGTGCCAAATTCAAAATGATGAGATTTAAAAAAAAATCCTGCTTTGATTAAGGCTGTTACATGCATTTTCTCACTCTGTACAGTAGTGTCATGTGTCACATTTTACTTCTTATTAGGAAATAACAGCATAATTGCAAAAAGGGCATGAAGTTCTTTTGCCTATAAAAATAATTTCTAAAGTAATAGGAAGAAAATTTTAAAATGACTTATGAGTGTTCCCTGGTTCACAAAGAGTAATGCTCCACCTGGGACCCTAGGTTAGTGATATGGCCCAAGTTCAGGTCTTGCTATGAAGGTGATGGAGACTCATTAGGGGTCTCAAACTCCAAAAGTTTAAGAAAACTTTCCTACAATCCACCCAAGAGTAATGGGATTTTCAGAAATTGGGATACAATATTGAAGGAAGGGAGTCACAGATTGAGAAGTAGCTGATTTTACTGCCAGTTTTAAAGATCCCAAAATAATGCCAGTTGTTTTTGGAATCTATATATTTTTTTCCTTTCTCTTCTCTATTGTTTTTTCTTTCTCTTCTTTCCTCTTCTCTACGTCTCATGGGGTATAAAGACAGCATATAGATGTTTTAGGTCATATCAATAAAATACCAGGAAGTCAAATTTACCTATTTGCTAATGAGAGATAGAGAACTTCAAGAACTTTTCAGATTAAGATTCTATTCACTGAAGTACCAGGTGAAATGTAATATTGCTCTGCATTTTCTTTTTGGCCCTGTAAACTCCATCTCTTCTATCCCCAGGCCTGGCTTCTGTAACCCGTGCTGAAGGTGTGGAGTGATCTTGCTTTCTCTGCTAAATTAATTTACAAGGCACTTTAAATTCCACATTTCCTAGATATGATGATGTAATTAATTGCAAGAAATGTCACTGATTTTATAGCAGAGGCTGGTGAAATACTACTTTTAATTGTACACATTGACATTGACTGTAAAATACATTCAGAGTTTAGAAATGGGAAAATATGAAGAGTATCTTAAAACAGATACAAATATGTTGTTGCCCTTATTAGGGACATTTCATTTTAATGAAGAATTCAAGCCTTTGAAGGGTATATAAGAAGGAATGACAGATGTTTTCATGTGGGGTGGGAAAACCTATTTCTGCTTTCCCTCCTATCATATTGCACAGCTGGTCATCATCTGTTTTCTCCCACCTTTGTTTCTGGTGAGTCCCTGAATCATTTAGTATCCTATCAAATTAATAGGTTGTCAAACTTTAAACTTCTTGGAGCAAAATCACTTAAAGAAAAGTGAAAAAGACAGTTTTAAGCCACAATTTTTTATTTTCTAATTCCACTAAAAACACATTTTATTAAACTTACCTTCTTTTTCCCAAATAAGCCTCAGTGAAAAAGCAATATGTAGTAATTACAATATTTATATGGTCATAGGTTACAATCCATCAGCAGAGGAAAGGTTATGAGAGGGTATAATCCAAGCATTCTTTAAACCAATCAGGATTTATCAAGTTATCTACTCTTTGTCTGAGTACAATAAATGGAATAATCGATAAAAGTAATGTCAGGGCAAAAGCAAACTCTAAAATTTAGGAAAAACCACAAATACAATAGTTCCTTTGTAGAGGATGTCTGCCAGTGACATTTATAGTCAAATAAGAATTTCATGTGACAACACATTTAAAGCACTTAGCATCATGTCTGGGACAGAGTTGAGTGTTTAGTGCAAATGTGCAATGAGTATTACTCTGTATGAAGCCAGAAGTTGTTCTGATAGTGTAATATTCAGAAAAACACTGGAAATGTTTATCCTTCCAGCCATTTGGCCTAGAAGATGTAGGTTTATTGAGGTTTCACAGCTTTAACCATAGCTGAATTAGAAAAAAAATGATGTCATTTAGAAGTGAATCCTCGTATTATCTGTGTGTGAATTCAGAGATAAAGGTTTATCACAGCTCTGGCAATGCCTTAACACCTTCAGGAGGAAGTGCTGGCCCCCCTCCCAGTTAATGAGCTGGAAGAACCTTTACAGAGGATCTTCACTAACGTCTCACACACAAGAATCTGAAGTCCTGGTAAATCCAGGTCTTTTGATTTTCAAAGTCATTTCCTTTCCAGTCCCGAACAAATTACCGGTATATATAAAAAGCTCTCTTGGTTGGTTGGATAATGGTGTGTTTTGAAAAGGAAAGCCCTGCTTGGGGAAAGAAGGTACAGCGTAACTGTTTGAGCTCTTACCATATCCTTCTGAGGCAGGAAGTTGATCTAACAGAAATACTGCCAGGAAGTGCGGTGGTGGTGACGCATGGAGAGCTTCTGAGTGAGGGTAGGTGGGGACACTGGGCTCCAGACACAGGAACGAGGCATCCCCATGAGGGGAGGGGTCATAGAAAGGGAGATAGAAGAAGGCTCATGGCCACTATTTTACCTGATGAAACCATTCCACATCTCTGAGTATAATATATATGACAAAGATTGTCATGCTTTCATTATTCTTTAATATTGTCCATTTCTAACCTTGGAGGTGACATCTTTAGGGCTTGTGCATTTTAAGATCTGCCCTCAACAAAATTCCATGCTGATACGGCTCTAAGCCTGGCCTTAGAAAGGGGTAACCTTTCTGACTGGGTTACTGTCCATCTGCAAGAAAACCTCACACTCCTTGTTCATGGCAGCCTGTTCCCAGATGCCTACAGTGTGACAATTCTTTTCAGTTATGCCTCATTTCAGCTTCATGGGAGCTCTAATCATCCCTCATTATACACATTAAAACTATACTTGCAGTTAGTAAATGAGAAACAGAATCCCCATTAAGTTTATAGTGGCCTTAGAGCACAGAATTAGATTTCCTGGCCCAGTGGCTTGTGAGCAATGTTGGATGTAATACTGTTCTTATTTTAAAGATAGAAAATGGCCAAGCGGCCAGCTGCCACATTTGAGAATAAGGGTGGTCAAAGGGGAAGGGGCGTGGTTTTGCTTCCAGGAGATATTTGGCAATTATGGAGACATATTTGGTTGTCACAACTTCAGGGTGCAGGAGGGCCGCTGGCACCTTGTGAGCAGAGGCCAGGCATGCTGCTAATAATTTGCAATGTTGTCACAGGCTCCCCACAACAAAGATTTATCTGGCCCAAGATGTCAATATTGCCAAAGATGAGAGACCCTGAAGTAGAGCATTTATTTGGAAATAGTTTCTCTCACTCTGGAGCTCAGCCTTCCACTCTATGGTACAGACCTCCCAGTGTCCCTCCCAGTGTACAAGTATCTTCTGTTTCCAAGGCGGGGCAGTGAAAAAGGTGAGAGCAGAACTTGATATGCTTCAGAATAGGAAAAGGGAGGAAAAGAAATAATTATTGACAGTTTTTTTTGCTAGGCATTGCTCTAACTATCTTATATGATTTAACTCATTTAATTTTAAGTACAGTTCTATTAAGTAGTTGCCACATTTCACATAAGAGGAAAATAAAGGCACAATAAAGTTATGCCAGGGTCATGGTGCTAGTATGGATCTAGAACTTGAACTCACAGACAGATGTATTGTTTCACAGAAGAAAGCAGGAAATACAAGGAAGCCTATTGGAACACTTTATGTTCAAATTCAAGTGCAGAAAGCAGAACTAACCACACCAAGAGAGATTTCTCATGCACGCTTTCTTAATCTTAGCCCAAAGATGTCACCCATCACTCTGTTAGAATCTGAGTGTTGCTAGAACTTTTGAAATGTGAATAATTAACATTATTACAGCATTTCATTGAACTCTAAAACACCTTGGTTGTAAGATGCACTCTCTCTTTTGTATACCACAAAGGAAAAAAAATTATATTTGTAAGACACCATCAATTCTAAAGGGCATATTTATATCAAAGATACCAATGTGTTTTTAAAAAACATGCATGTAACAATTCAGTGCAATATGGTGCCAACTCCTCACTACAGTAGGCTATATTGTATAGAATACAATAGAGTATGAGAACTGTCCTGTCCTCAGGAAATACAACAAAGCTTTTTGAGTCATTAAATGTTTAGATTTCATTTCTCAATCTGAAGTGGACATCTCATGAGTAATGTAGATAGCCAAGGGTAGCT
>PVKE010034445.1:0-17393 GCA_004027555.1 Craseonycteris thonglongyai
AGTGGTTGTACCAGTTTACATTCCCACCAGCAGTGTATGAGGGTTCCTTTTTGTCCACAGCCTCTCCAGCACTTGTTATCCCTTGTCTTGTGGATGATAGCCATTCTAACAGGTGTAAGATGGTAACTCATTGTGGTTTTTATTTGCATCTCCCTAATTGCTAGTGAAGTGGAGCATTTTTTCATATATCTGTTGGTCATATGTATGTCTTCATGAGAGAAGTGTCTGTTAAGGACATCTGCCCATTTTTTAATTGGATTGCTTGTTTTTTTCTTGTTGATTTGTACAAGTTCTTTGTATATTTTTGATATTAGCCCCTTATGAGAGGCATTTTTTGCAAATATCTTCTCCCAGTTGCTTGGCTGCCTCTTTGCTTTGTTAATGGTTTCCTTTGCAGCACAGAAGGTTTTTAGCTTGATAAGGTCCCATTTGTTTATTTGTGCTTTTATTTCCCTTGCGATTGAGGTCAGATTCATAAAGTCCTCCCTGAATCCCAGGTCCATAAGTTTAGTGCCGATGCTTTCTCTATGCAGTTTATTGTTTCTGTTCTTATTTGGAGGTCTTTATTCCATTTTGAGTTAATTTTGGTATATGATGAGAGATCGCATTTCAACGTCAGCCTTTTTGCATGTGGTTTTCCAATTTTCGCAACACCATTTACTGAATAGGCTTTCTTTTCCCCACTGTATATTTTTTGATCCTTTATCAAAAATAATCTGTCCATAAATTTTTGGGTTTACTTCTGGGTTTTCAATTCTGTTCCATTGTTCCGTGGGTCTGTTTTTCTGCCAGTACCAAGCTGTTTTGGTTACTGAGGCTTTGTAATACAGATAAAAGTCAGGCAGTGAGATGCCCCCAGCTTTATCCTTTTTTATTAGGATCACTTTTGCGATTCGTGGTCTTTTGTGGTTCCATAAAAATTTTATTATTATTTTTTCTATTTTTTGAAAGAATGACTGTGGGATTTTGATGGGAATGGCATTAAATCTGTATATTGCTTTGGGGAATATGGCCATTTTAACTATGTAAATTCTTCCAATCCGTGAACATGGAATGTCTTCCATTTCTTTGTGTCCTCTTTAATTTCTTTTAAGAGTGTCTTGTAATTTTCAGTGTATAAGTCCTTCACATTCTTTGTTAGATTTATTCCTAGTTATTTCATTTTTTTGTTTGCAATGGCAAAGGGAATGGATCTTCTCATCTCCCTTTCTGAAGTTTCATTGTTGGCATACAAAACTGCAGTTGCTTTTGAGACATTGATTTTGTAACCTGCAACTCTACTGTATTTGTCCATTAATTGTAATAGATTTCTGATAGAGTCTTTAGAGTTTTCTATATACTGGATCATGTCATCTGCAAAGAGTCACAGTTTAACTTCTTCTCTCCCAATTCTAATGCCTTTTATTCCTTTCTCTTGTCTGATTACTCTGGCTAGAACTTCTAGTACTACGTTGAACAGCAGTGGTGACAGGGGGCATCCCTTTCTTGTTCCTGATTTTAGGAAAATAGGCTTCAGGTTTCCCCACTCAGTATAATATTTGCTGAGTGTTTGTCATATATGGCCTTAATTAAGTTGAGATACTTTCCTTCCATTCCCACTTTATTCAGTGTTTTTATCATAAATGGGTGTTGTATCTTGTCGAATGCTTTTTCTGCATCGATTGAGATAATCATGCGGTTTTTATCCTTGGTTTGGTTTATGTGCTGGGTCACATTGATTGATTTGCATATGTTGAACCATCCTTGTGCCCCTGGGGTGAATCCCACTTGGTCATGGTGAATAATCTTTTTAATGGATTGTTGTATTCTATTAGCTAAAATATTATTTAATATTTTTGCATCAGTGTTCATCAGTGATATTGGCCTATAGTTTTCCTTTTTGGTATTGTCTTTACCAGGTTTTGGTATTAGGGTGATATTATCTTCATAGATATAGTTGGGTAATACTGCCTCCTGTTGAATTTTTTGGAGTAGTTTGAGGAGGATGGGCATTAGTTCTTCTTTGAATGACTGGTAGAATTCATTGGTAAAGCCATCTGGTCCAGGCCTTTTGCCTTTGGGCAATTTTTTGATAATTGTTTCAAATTCTGTACTGTTGATTGGTCTATTGAGGTTATCCAAATCTTCTTGGTTCTGTTTAGGTAAACTATATATTTCTAGATATTTGTCCGTTTTCTCTAGGTTGTCAAATGTGTTGGCATAGAGTCTTTCATAATAATCTCTTATGATTGTTTGTATTTCTGCAGCATCAGTTGTAATCTCTCCCCTATCGTCCTGTATTATGGAAATATGAGATTTTTCTGTTTGTCCTTTGGTGAGCCTAGCCAGTGGTTTGTCGATTTTATTGATTTTTCAAAGAACCAGCTTTTTGTGGCGATAATTTTATCTATTATTTTTCTATTCTGAATTTCATTAAGTTCTGCTTTGATTTTTATTAATTCTTTTCTTCTGCTGGCTTTGGGGGACCTCTCTTCTTCTTTTTTTGGCTCTATAAGATGAGATGTGAGGGTGTTTACTAGTAGTTTCTCTTGTTTTTGAGATAGGCCGGTAATAATATATATTTCGCCTTAATACTGCTTTTGCTGTGTCCCAGAAATTCTGGTACATTGTGTTTTCATTGTCATTCGTTTCTACAAATGTTTTAATCTCTTGTTTAATTTCCTCTTTGATCCAGCTACTTTTTAATAGCATGTTGTTCAATCTCCACGTATGTGTGGTTCTCTCTGCACTTGATCTTTTCCAATTGATCTCAAGTTTCAACGCTTTGTGGTCTGAGAATACACTTGGTATGATTTGGATGCCCTTAAATTTGGTGAGGTTGGATTTCAGTCCCAGGATATGGTCTATCCTTGAAAATGTTCCATATGCACTAGAGTAAAATGTATAGCCCTTTGTTGTAGGATGGAATGACGTATAAATGTCAATTATGTCCATTTCCTGCAATGTATGATTTAAAGCTGCAATCTCCTTATTTAGTTTCTGCTTGGATGATCTGTCCAATGTTGTCAGTTGGGTGTTTAGATCCCCTACTATAATTGTATTTTTGTCAAATTCTCCTTTTAGATCTGTTAGTAGTTGCTTTATAAATTTTGGTGCTTCCTGATTCAGAGCATATATATTGATGAGTGTCACATTTTCTTGTTGTATTGTCCCTTTTATCAAGATGTAATGTCCATCTTTATGTCTTATTATTTTTTTTATCTTGATGTCTTTTTCATCAGAAATTAGTATGGCCACTCCAGCTTTTCTCTGACTGCCATTTGCCTGGAGTATTGTTTTCCATCCTCTTACCATGAGTCCATGTTTGTCCCTGTGGCTGAAGTGTGTCTCTTATAGGCAGCATATGGTTGGATTTTGGTTTTTAATCCAGTCTGCTACCCTGTGCCTCTTTATTGGTGAATTCAGTCCATTTACATTCAGGGTGATGATTGATATACGAGAATATCATTTATCCATTTCTTCTTTCCTTTTTATTTTTTTGTTGTCCCAACTTTTCTCCATTTATTTTGATTTCTGGATTCATGTTGGATAGCCTCCTTTATTATTTCTTGGAGTGCCGGTTTTGAGATGGAGAATTCCCACAGCTTCTGTATATCTGTAAAGGCCTTAATTCCTCCTTCATATCTAAAGGTTAATTTTGCTGGATAATTAATTCTTGGCTGGAAATTTCTCTCTTTTAAAATTTTGAAGATTGGGGTCCACTCCCTCCTGGCTTGCAGAGTTTCTGCTGATAAGTCTGGTGACAGCCTGATAAGTTTTTCTTTGAAAATTATATTTTGTTTTTCCCTTGCATCCTTGAGGATTTTTTCTTTGTCATTGATGTTTGTCATTTTCAGAACAATGTGCCTTGGAGAAGGTATGCTAGAGTCTAGGAAGTTAGGGCTGCTGCTTTCCTCTTGGATTTGGGGCTGCAATTCCTTCTACAGGTTAGGGAAATTTTCATCCACTATTTGTTTTAGTAGACTCTGAGAAGATTTCATCTCGCTTCCTTCTGGTACCCCTATTATTCTAATATTGTTCTTTCTGATGGAGTTAGAAAGTTCTTGTAGGGCTCTTTCATTTCTCTTGATTTTCCTTTTCCTTTCTTCTTCCCTCTGTGACATTTCCATGTTTGTATCTTCAATTTCACTCATCCTTTCCTCTAGCTGGTCAGCCCTGTTTCCTATGCTGGTCAGTTCTTTTTTCAGCTCTCCCATGATGCCTTTCATTTCAAGTAGTTTCTTTTGGTTCTGCTCTAGCTTCTCAATTTTGTTGGTAAAGTACTCATTTTGCTCGGAAAATTTCTTGTTGAGGTCATTTAACTGTGTCTGGGTACTTTGCCAGCATTGAGTGAGCTCTCTGTGTGTCTTCATTAATGCAGCCCTGAATTCTGTTTCACTTAGATTTGATTCGAAGTGTGCAAGGTGCTTTACTAAAGACTGCCCCTGATCTTCTGGAGGGGCTTTGGATTCTGAGGTGTGCATTGTGGTTGATGTGGCGCTTTTTGCTTTACGCATGAGTCTGTTTTCCCTCTGCGGGGTTGCCTATCAGATGGGCTTCTCTTTATTTTTTCTTTTGGACTCAGTTGTGGGAGAAGGAGATTTTGGGAGAGGGTTGGGGGAAGCAGACAGGTTCTGTGTCCTGGGGCATGTCAGGTTTCTGTCTTAGCTATTAGATAGCAAGTTAGTAAAGGAGTGGCCATGGGTGGGGGCATGTGAGTAGGAGCTAGGGTGGGCCTGAGACACAATAGCAAATTCCTCTTTCAGCAGGGGGACTGGTGGTTCAGTGCAGGTGGGATGCAGGAGCTCTGGTCATTCTCTCCTCCGCCTGGCTGCCCCTCCTTCAATCGTATCTGTAAGTCACGCCCTCAAGGCTGCAGTTGGTGGGCTGGGGCTTGGCAGAGGCACTGGTCGGCCGCGCAGTCCCGTGCACAGGCAATGACACTGCGGTGACCCTGTCGGTAGCTCAGTTGCGCGCACCGGCTGCAACGCCCCAGAGGCCCGGTGGGCGGGACGCCAAAAGCCCAGTTGCGCATTCGCGAGCAGGCAGCAGTGCTGCAGCAGCCTGGTGGGCAGGGCGCTGAAAGTCGGTCTTGCATGCAGGCAGCGGTGCTGAAGGGGCCTGGTGGGCAGGGTGCCAAAATCCCTGTAGCGTGCTGGCGAGCGGGCAGCGGTGCCGTGGCGGCCTGGTGGGCGGGGTGCTGAAAGCCTGGATGTGCACGCTGTGATGCGCAGCTGCCCAGTGGGCGGGGCACCAAAAGCCCAATTATGCACTTGCGCCCTGGCAGCGTTTCTGCAGCGGCCTGGTGAGCGGGGCACCAAAAGTGCAGTTGCGCGCTGGCAGCGGTGCCTTGCCCGCCTGATGGGCGGGTCGCCGAAAGCCCATGTATGTGCACGCAGCAGTGCCGCAGCAGCCCAGTGGGCAGGGCGCCGAAAGCCTTGTGCGCACAGGCCATAGCTCGGGTGGCAGCCGCTCTAAGCTCTGGGCTCTGTTGAGATGGCCGGATTCACTCTAAGCATGTCCAATGCAGCTAAGCCCAGTCAAGCCCCAGCCCTCACTCCAAGAGCCCTGTCTTCAGAAAGCGCTCCTTCACAGTCAATCTCCTCCGTAAATCAGGGGTGCTGAGCTGCCGTGGACTGGTGCCCTGCTCTCACCCACCCGCCAGGAAGTGCAGCCGCCCTGCTCCATAGTCCCTGTTCCACTTTAGGCTCTGTGATCTGATTAGGGCACTGTGTGCTGTCGCTTGAGTTCTAATGATAAATTGTCCACAGTCTTGTGCGGATTCCACACTCCCTAGGTCTTGGTTTTCAGCCCGGCCTCGATCCAGCTCCACTTTGACCGTAGTCCCCCAATCCCCCTTTGTTATTGCCAACCCCGGGCTGAGCTCCAAGTCTCTGTCCCCGAACCACTGCTTTCCTTTCCTTCTCCCGCTCTCCCCTTTTTTTCTCTAACTTTTGTGAGTTGTTCTGCGTTGTGTGGTTGTCTTAGTTGAGGTTTCTTCTCAGGGTTTCCCCGTGGATTTCCCTCTGTTCACAAGGCCCTTCCCAGGCAGTTATCGGCATTCTCCTCTCATGCCGCCATCTTAGATTCATCCACAAAATCTTTTTTAAAAATCCATTTATTTGACTTGTACTTGAAGAATATTTTTTCTAAATATAGAAACCTACATTTATAGTTTATTATTTCAAAAGTTTAGACATTGTTTTACTGTCTTTCTGGCTTGCATTATTTCTTTAAAACCGGATTTATTTAATTGTTTTTGACAGATATATATATATAGAGAGAGAGAGACAGACAGAGAGAGACAGAGAGAAGGGGGAGGGTCCAGAGCAGTCTTTATAGTTGTACGTCATCAGTTTTCAACGTGGTTCCATTTCACACAGGTGGGCAGGAGCTGTGCAGGGCAGGAACTGGGCTGGCGGTCTCTGCATGGGAAACATGCCCCCTCAATCCAGGGGCAGAACCGGGGGGTAAGAACCAAACTGAGGCCTTCCACATGGGAAGCACCGCCCAGTTCAGCAAATATGTCTGCGTGGGCCAGGGCCAGGGCCAGGGCCAGGGCCAGGGCCGGGGCCAGGATTCAATCCTTGGTCCCTGGGGCTGCAAAGTGAATGCTTAACTCATGGAGCCACTCTGGCTTCCTCTGGCTTGCATGATTTCTAACAAGAAGTCTGCATTCATTCTCACACATGAAGCCGCTGATGAATACTTGGCTCAAGACTCAAGAAGAACCCTCTGTATTTCTGCAGACCTCTCAATGCAACCCTTACCTCTCTACTATTCTATCCTATGAACTCCAGACTTTTTCACCTCCTTGATGTCTCCATTCTTCTCTTCACATCAGAGTAATTGTCAGATTCCATTATATTTTAACCAACTGCATTGCATCACGTAATTTTTCACCAGGAGGGAAGCTGGGAGCAGTTGTAAGACACGTCATTTATTTACCCCTCACAGGAATCACTGTCCTATGTTAGCTAATGCATGATATCCGGGCAATATCTTTTCATATATTGTGACCAGAATTTCAGTTGTTTTATGTGAGAAGGTAAATGTGTTCCCTGTTTTTCTATTTTGTTTGAAGCAGGAGTATTAATGCTGTGTTTTTTCACATTTCAATATAGAAAAAAAGTCTCTTTAATATAGTTTGTCTAGTTTTCTCATTATTAACTTAGATAGGCCATCTTGGACAGAAGTGGAGTTTTCCATCAATGATTTTCTGAAATTAAATTTATTGGTATAACATTGTTTAATAACATTATATAAATTTTAGACACAAAACATTATATATCTGTGTACGCTATGGTTTGCTTTCTAACTAATGTCTATTTACCTACCTTCCATTACCATGTATTTTATCTCCTATATTCACTTTATTCTTCCCTCAGCCCCTTTCTAATCTGGTAACCACAATTCTACTCTCCATATCTATGAACTTGTTTTTGTTTGTTTGTTGTTTTATGTTTTATATCTCACATATGAGTAAAATTGTGTGATTTCTGCCTTTTTCAATCTTTCTTATTTTATTTAGCATCATACTGTCAAGATCCATCGACATTGTTGCAAAAGGCAATATTTTATCTTTTTTTTAAAGATCTATTTTTTATTTTATTTGACAAAGAGAGATAGTAACAGAGAGAGACAGAGAGAGAAGGGAGAGGGCTCAGAGCAGTCTCCATAGTTGTACATCATGAGTTTTTTGACATGGTTTTGTTCCACACAGGTGGGTGTGGAACCGAATTGGGAAGGAGCCAGATGGGAGGTCTCCCACGACCCAGGGTCTGAACTGGAAGCCTCCTATGTGGAAGCTTTCCCTGGTAGGAACCAAACTGGGGGCCCCCATGTGGGAAGCAAACCAAAGTTCAGCATATAGGTCCTCACAGGTCAGGTCCAGGACTGGGACTTGATCATCAGACCTAGGGGTTGCAAAGCAAGCACTCAACCTGCTGAGCCATCCCAACATCCACAATATTTTATTTTGTTATGGCTAAGTAGTATTCCATTGCATATATATATATATATATAATTTTATTTTTGCAATCTTCTGTTGAAGGACAATTGTGTTGTCTTCATGTCTTGGATATTGTTAATAATGCAATGTGTATAGGGATGGATATATATATATATATATATATATATATATATATATATATATATCCACCTCGGTGTGTGTACGAGCACACAGGAGTGTTGTGAAGAGTGAAGACTATGCTCTCCCGAGTTACTTTGACCGGCGTGACTATCCCTTACCTGATGTGGCCCATGTCAAGAACCTTTCTGCTAGCCTGAAGGCCTTGAAAGAGAAGGAGAAGAGCTCCTGGAGCAGCCTTTCCGTTGATGAAAAAGTTGAATTGTATCGCATTAAGTTCAACGAGAGCTTTGCTGAAATGAACAGGAGCACAAACGAGTGGAAGACGGTTGTGGGCGTTGCCATGTTCTTTATTGGCTTCACTGCTCTCATACTGATCTGGGAGAAACGCTACGTGTATGGGCCCATCCCGCACACCTTTGACAAGGACTGGGTAGCCATGCAGACCAAGAGGATGCTCGACATGAAGGTCAGTCCAATCCAGGGCTTCTCTCCCAAGTGGGACTATGACAAGAACGAGTGGAAGAAGTAAGAACCTGTTGATAACATACCTGAACATCACCATGTTCTGTGATTTCCATGCAGTTGAACATATTTACTGGAAACCACTATTTTGCAATCCCAATGGTAATAAATGAACAGTTTACGTGAAAAAAAAATATATATGTATAGGGATCTCCATCCCTATACATACATATATATATATATATAAACATTTTCAAAGATTTTGGGTAAATAGCCAGAAGAAGGATTGATGTGTTGTATGGCAATTCTATTCTTAATTTTTCAAGGATCCTCCATATTGTTTTCCATAGTGGCTATACCAATTTACATTCCACCCACCATTGTATGAGGGTATGAAAGTTCCCTTTTGTCAACATCCTCTCTAACAGTTGTTATTTCTTGTCTTTTAATAATAACCATTCTATTAGTTGTGAGGTGATATCTCATTGTGGTTTTGATTTGCATTTTCCTAATAACTAGTGATGTTGAATATTTTTTCATGTGTCTATTTGCCATGTATATGATTTTTGGGGAAAGTGTTCAGATTCTCTGCTCATTTTTTAAATTGGATTGTTTGGTTTTTGGTAGTTGAGTTGTAAGTGTTCTTTGTATATTTTGGATATTAGCCCCTTATTTGAAGTATCATTTGCAAATATCTCTTACCATTTGTTTGCTTGCCTTTTTGTTTTGTTGATGACTTCCATTGCTGTGCTGAAGCTTTTTAGTTCGATGTAGTTCTATTCATATATTTTTGCTTTTCTTTCCCTTATACCTTACACTAATGTCCATAAAATTAGTTTCTAGGTTTTCTCTTAGGTATTTTATTGTTTCAGGTCATACAGGCAAATTTTTAATCCATTTTTAGTGAACATGGTATAAGAAAGTAGTCTAGTTTCATTCTTTTGCATAGAGATGACTCATTTTCCCAACACCATTTATTAGAAATAATTTTCTGTGGAAGCCGGAATGGCTCAGTGTGTTAAGCTCTCACTTTGTAGCACCGGGGACCGAGGATCGAATCCCGGCGCCGGCTCATGCAGACCCATGTCCTGAACTGGGGAGTTCCCCCAGTTCAGTTCTCTCTCTCTCTCTCTTTCTCTGTCAAAATAAATAAATAAATAAATAAAGGAAGGAAGAAAGAAAGAAAGAAATAATTTTCTTTTTCCATTGTATATTCTTGCCTCTTTGTTGAAAATTATTTGCTTATGTATGTGTGGGTTTATTTCTGGGCTCTCAATTCTGGTCCAGTGATCTGTCTGTGTGTCTGGTTTTTGCCATCAGTGATTTTGAATGAGCTTGCAGTACAAGTTACCTTTTCAGAAGAGACATAATTGAATACATAGGAGGGGTAAGAAGGTGGAGAAAAGAAAAAGTATAAATCAATTAAATACTAAATGTGGAGTAAAGTTATGATGGAATAAATTATGAATTTTGTTTTGAATATATATAACTTGTGGTATCAATATGACATCCAGGAACATATCAATCGGAAGATTGGAAATACAGAACTTGAATTTGCGAGAAAGGCAAAAACTATATTGGAACGTTAAAAAGAGAGAGAAGTAAGAAAATAATATCGCACAATAGCCTTGGGTGTTATTCATATGTTCAATTGCAAATTGCTTGCAAATTGCAACTGCTCAGTATATTGGTGCTAAATAAATTAATGATAAATCATAACTTTATTTAACATAAAAAATTAGGAAAAAGTCAGAGAAAGAGTGATCAAAGAGGCAAGAGTTTTACTGATATTAAATTCCTGAAAAAAGTCATGCAAGGTATAACTTATGAGCACTTTTGGAGAAAAAATGTATATTAAAAAATATTTTTTATTTTATATTACATTTAAAATTTATTTATTAAATTTGGTGGCATGACACCAGTTAGCAAAATTATGTACATTTCAAATGTACAATTCTATAATGCATCAATACATCATCCATATGGTGCATTGTGTACTCAATGACACATAATGAAAAATTGAAGGGGCAAGAGTAATAACTTTGTAACTATATCTATTTTCTGTACACCAAGTACAAAATAAATTTCACGATATATAATTTTCTGTGTTATTATTACCTAGACCTTATTGCTTATAAGATCAAACAGCTACCTTATTGCATTCAGATTTTTAAAGGGAAGATTAGAAATAATTATAGAACCAAATGTAATTAACATTGAGCTGTGAGATTTTTTAAATTAATTATTTTTTTACTTACAATTGACATTAAATGCTACATTAGTTTCAGGAATATGAAATAGTGGTTAAACATTTACATAATTTATTCCATGATTCCCCAATTTTCCTAATACCCACCTGGCACTATACATAGTTTTTACAACATTATTGATTATATTCTCTATACCATACTTTACATCCATTACTATTTTTGAACTACCAGCTTGTATTTCTTAATCTGCTGAATTTTTTTCACCTACCTCTTCTACCCCCTCCCCTCTGGCAACCATGAGTTTGTCATCTGTATCTATAAGTCTGTTTCTGTTTTCTTTGTTTATTTGTTTTATTCTTTAGATTCCACATATAAGTGAGATCATAAGGTATTTGTCTTTCTCAGTCTGACATATTTCACTTAGCATAGTAGCCTCTAGGTCCATCCATATTGTCACAAGTGGTAAGATTACATTCATTTTTATGGCCCGGTAATACTCCATTGTGTGTGTGTGTGTGTGTGTATACACACACACACATACCACTTCTTTATCCAATCATTTATTTATGGGCACTTGGGTTGCTTCCATATCTTGGTTATTGAAAATAGTGTTTCAGTGAACATAGGTATACATATATTCTTTCCACTGTGTGTTTGGTTTTCTTCAGAAAAATACCCAGAGGTGGGATGGCTAGGTCATAGGGCAGTTCTATTTTTAAGTTTTTTAATGAACCTCCAAAATGTTTTACACAGTGGCTGCATCAATTTGCAAACCCATCAAGAGAACATGAGGGTTCCATTCTCTATGCATCCTTGCCAACACTTATTCTTTGGTGATTTGTTGATGCTAGCCATTCTGACAGGTGTGAGGTCATATGTCACTGTGGTTTTATTTTGCATTTCTCTGATGATTAGTGATTTTGAGAATAATTTCATATGTTTAATGACCATGTGTATGTTCTCTTATTTAAATCTGTTGCCTTAAAAAATGTATGTATATGTGTGTTGAGTTGTATGAGTTCTTTATAACTGTTGAATATTGATTATCAAATGTATAATTGGTAAATATATTCTCCCATTTAAGAGGCCATGTTTTGATTTTGTTGCTGGTTTCATTTACTGTGCAAAAACTTTTTTATTTTGATGTAGTCCAATTTGTTCAGTATGTATTTCATTTCTCGTGCCTGAAGAAATAGATCAGAAAAAAATATTACTAAGAGCAATGTCAGAGGATTTATTGTCTATCTTTTTTTCTCAGGGTGACAGTACTTTCTTAAGATAAAAATTACATATTGGGATGACAAAAAAGAGATATGCCTGCCCACCGAGCCACTGCGGCACCGCTGCGTGGGCACACCAGTGCTTTCGGCGCCCCGCCCACCAGACGGCCACAGGTGCCACTGCCAGTGCTCAAGTGCGAAACTGGGCTTTCAGCGCACTGCACACCATGCCACCAGAGCACCGCTGCCTGCTTGCCAGCATGCAACTGGGCTTTTGGCGCCCCACTCACCAGGCCGCTGCAGCGCCTCTGCGTGCACACACTTGGGCTTTCAGCATCCCGCCCACCAGGCTGCTGCAGCACTGCTGCCTGCTCATGAGACCGGCTTTCGGTGCCCTGCCCAACGAGCCACTTTGGCACTGCTGCCTGCTTGCGAGTGCAGAACGGGGTTTTCGGCGCCCTTCCCACCAGGCCCCTGGGGTGCTGCAGCCCATGCGCGCAACTGGGCTGCTGACCAGGATGCCGCAGCATCATTGCCTGCGCGCAGGACAGCGTGAATGACCAGGGCCTCTGCAAAGCCCCATCCCATCCTGCAGGTGTGGCTCACAGACACAATTGAAGGAGGGGCAACCAGGCAGAAGAGACAAAGACCTGAGCTACTCCGCCCAGCCCTCACTAAATCACCAGCCCCCATTCTGAAAGAGGAATCCGCTATTGTGTCTCAGGCCTGCCCTAGCTCCTACTCACATGTCCCCACCCATGGCCACACCTTTACTATCCTGCTATGTAACAGCTAGGACAGCAACCTAAAGTGCCCCAAGACACAGATGCTGTCTGCTTCCCCCAACCCTCTCCCAAAATCTCCTTCTCCCACAATTGAGCCCAAAACAAAAAAATTAAGAGAAGCCCATCTAATGGCAACCCCCCAGAGAAAAAACATACTCATGTGTAACGCAGAAAGAACCACATCAAACACAATGAACACTTCAGAATCCAAAGCCCCTCCAGAAGATCAGGGGCATTCTTTACTAAAGGACGTTGCACACTTGGAATCAAATCTAAGTGAAACACAATACAGGGCTGCAATAATCAAGACACTCAGAGAGCTCACTCAATGCTTGCAAAGTACCCAGACACAGACAAATGACCTAAAAAAGAGATTTTTGGAGCAAAATGAGTACTTTACCAATATAATTGAGAATCTAGAATAAGAAAGAAAAGGAACTCCTTGAAATAAAAGGCATCATGAAAGAGCTGAAAAAAGAACTGACCAGCATAGGAAACAGGGCTGACCAGCTAGAGGAAAGGATGAGTGAAATTGAAGATACAAACATGGAAATGTCACAGAGGGAAGAAGAAAAGGAAAGGAGAATCAAGAGAAATGAAAGAGCCCTACAAGAACTTTCTGACTCCATCAGAAAGAACAATATTAGAATAATAAGGGAAGCAAAAGGAAGCGAGATGAAATCTTCTCAGAGTCTACTAAAAGAAATAGTGAAAGAAAAATTTTCTAACTTGTGGACAGAATTACAGCCCCGAATCCAAGAGGAAATCAGAAGCCCTAACAAACTAGACCCTAGCAGATCTTCTCCAAGGCACATTGTTCTGAAAATGACAAAAATCAATGACAAAGAAAAAATCCTCAAGGCTGCCATGGAAAAACAAAACATAACTTTCAAAGGAAAACCTATCAGGCTGTCACCAGACTTCTCAGCAGAAACTCTGCAAGCCAGGAGGGAGTGGACCACAATCTTCAAAATATTAAAAGAGAAATTTCCAGCCAAGAATGAACTATCCAGCAAAATTAACCTTTACATATGAAGGAGGAATTAAGGCCTATTCAGATATACAGAAGCTGAGGGAATTATTCAGCTCAAAACCACTCCAAAAAAATACTGAAGGAGGCTCTTTGGCCTCAATCAAGAAATCAAAATAAATGGAGAAAATTTGGGACAACAAAAAAATAAAAAAGAAAGAAGAAATGGATACAGGATATCATCATATATCAATCATCACCTTGAATGTAAATGGACTGAATTCACCTATAAAGAGGCACAAGGTAGCAAACTGGATTAAAAAACAAGATCCAACCATATGCTGCCTACAAGAGATACACCTCAGCCACAGGGACAAACAGACTCAAGGTAAAAGAATGGAAAACAATACTTCAGGCAAATGGCAGTCAGAGTAAAGCTGGAGTGGCCATACTGATTTCTGATGAGAAAGACATCAGGATAAAAAAAATAATAAGACATAAAGATGGTCACTACATCTTGATAAAAGGGACAATACAACAAGAAAACATCACACTCATCAATATATATGCTTTGCATTAGGAAGCACCAAAATTTATAAAGCAACTACTAACAGATCTAAAAGGAGAATTTGACAAAAATACAATTATAGTAGGGGATCTAAACACCCAACTGACAACATTGGACACATCATCCAAGCAGAAACTAAATAAGGAGATTGCAGCTTTAAATGAGACATTGCAGGAAATGGACATAATTGACATTTACAGGTCATTCCATCCTACAACAAAGGGCTATACATTTCACTCTAGTGCACATGGAACATTTTCAAGGATAGACCATATCCTGGGACTGAAATCCAACCTCACCAAATTTAAGGGCATCCAAATTATACCAAGTGTATTCTCAGACCACAAAGCATTGAAACTTGAGATCAATTGCAAAAGATCAAGTGCAGAGTGAACCACATATACATGAAGATTGAACAACATGCTGTTAAAACGTGACTGGGTCAAAGAGGAAATAAAACAAGAGATTAAAAAAATTGTAGAAACGAATGACAATGAAAACACGACGTACCAAATTTTCTGGGACACAGCGAAAGCAGTATTAAGAGGAAAATTTACATCATTACAGGCCTATCTCAAGAAACAAGAAAAACTACAACTAAACATTTTCACATCTCATTATATAGAGCTAGAAAAAGAGGAACAGAGGTCCCCCAAAGCCAGCAGAGAAAAAGAATTAATAAAAATCAAAGCAGAACTTAATGAAATTCAGAATAAAAAAACAATAGATAAAATTAACGCCACAAGAGGTGATTCTTTGAAAAACTCAATAAAATATACAAACCAATGGCTAGGCTCACCAAAGGAACAAAGAGAAATATCTCATATTTCCAGAATACGGGACGATAGGGAAGAAATTACAACTGATGCTGCAGAAATACAAACAATCATAAGAGATAATTATGAAAGACTCTATGCCAACAAATTTGACAACCTAGAGGAAATGGACACATTTCTAGAAACATATAGTTTACCTAAACTGAACCAAGAAGATTTGGATAACCTCAATAGACCAATCAACAGTACAGAACTTGAAACAGTTATCCAAAAATTGCCAAATGGCAAAAGGCCTGGACCAGATGGCTTAACCAATAAATTCTAGCAGTCATTCAAATAAGAACTAATGCTTATCCTCCTCAAACTACTCCAGAAAATTCAAGAGGAAGCAGTAATACCCAACTCTTTATATGAAGCTAATATCAACCTAATACCAAAACCTGGGAAAGACAATACCAAAAAGGAAAACTATAGGTCAATCTCACTGACGAACAATGATGCAAAAATCTTAAATTAAATTTTAGCTAACAGAATACAACAATGCATTAAAAAGATTATTCACCATGACCAAGTGGGATTCATCCTAGGGGCACAAAGTTGGTTTAACATACGCAAATTATTCAATGTAATCCAGCACATAAACCAAACAAAATATAAAGGCCACATGATTCTCTCAATCAATGCAGAAAAAGCGTTCGACAAGATACAACACCCATTTATGATAAAAACACTGAATAAAATGGGAATTGAAGGAAAGTACCTCAACATAACATAAGCCATATATGACAAACCCTCAGCAAATATTATACTGAGTGGGGAAAAGCTGAAGCCTATTTTCCTAAAATATGGAACAAGACAGGGATGCCCCCTGTCACCGCTGCTGTTCAACATAGTTCTAGAAGTTCTAGCCAAGAACAATCAGACAAGAGAAAGGAATAAAAGGTATTAGAATTGGGAGAGAAGAAATTAAACTGTCACTCTTTGCAGATGACATGATCCTGTATATAGAAAACTCTAAAGACTCTATCAGAAATCTATTACAAATAATAGGCAAATACAGTAGAGTCACAGGATACAAAATCAATGTCCCAAAATCAACTTCATTTTTGTATGCCAACAATGAAATTTCAGAAAGAGAGATGAGAAGATCCAATCCCTTTGCCATTGCAAACAAAAAAATGAAATACCTAGGAATAAATCTAACAAAGAATGTGAAGGACTTATATACTGAAAACTATAAGACACTCTTAAAAGAAATTAAAGAGGATACAAAGAAATGGAAAGACATTCCATGTTCATGGATTGGAATAATTAACATAGTTAAAATGTCCATACTCCCCAAAGCAATATACAGATTCAATGCCATTCCCTTCAAAATCCCACAGTCATTCTTTCAAGAAATAGATAAAAAAAATTATCAAATTTGTATGGAACCACAAAAGACCACGAATCGCAAAAACGATCCTAATAAAAAAGGATAAAGCTGGAGGCATCTCACTGCCTGACTTTTATCAGTAACAAAAACAGCTTGGTTCCGGCAGAAAAACATACCCACGGACCAATGGAACAGAATTGAAAACCCAGAAATAAACCCACAAATTTATGGACAGATTATTTTTGATGAAGAATCAAAAAATATACAGTGGGGAAAAGAAAGCCTCCTCAGTAAATGGTGCTGGGAAAATCGGAAAACCATATGCAAAAGGCTGTATGTGAACTGCGATCACTCACCATATACCAAAATTAACTCAAAATGGATTAAAGACCTCCAAATAAGAAAAGGAACAATAAATTGCATAGAAAAAAACATTGGCACTACACTTACAGACCAGGGATTCAGGGAGGACTTTATGAATCTGACCTCATTGGCAAGCGAAGTAAACGCACAGATAAACAAATGGGACCTTATCAAGCTAAAAAGCTTCTGTGCTGCAAAGGAAACCATCAACAAAGCAAAGAGGCAACCAACCATCTGGGAGAAAATATTTGCAAACAATGCCTCTGATAAGGGGCTAATATCAAAAATATACAAAGAACTTGTACAACTCAACAAGAAAAAAACAAGCAATCCAATTAAAAAATGGGCAGATGACCTTAACAGACACTTCTATAATGAAGACATACATATGGCTAACAGATATATGAAAAAATGCTCCACATCACTAGCAATTAGGGAGATGCAAATAAAAACCACAATGAGATACCATCTTACACCTGTTAGAATGGCTATAATCCACAAGACAAGGGATAACAAGTGCTGGAGAGGCTGTGGACAAAAAGGAACCCTCATACACTGCTGGTGGGAATGTAAACTGGTACAACCACTATGGA
>PVKE010034446.1:0-17388 GCA_004027555.1 Craseonycteris thonglongyai
ACACACTCAATAGTTTGGTGGTTACCTGGAGAGGGGGGAGAAGGGGGGAGGGAGAGTTGTGGGGGGAGGTGGGAGTGGACACCAGGTATATGGTGGTTGAGGGGGACCTGATTCTGGGTGGTGGGCACATAATGCGATACCTGGGTGACGTGATGTGGACTTGTTCATCTGGAAACTACCTAATTGTTACCAACCAATGTCAACTCATTAAATTTAACAATAATAAAAAGGAGCCATCTTAAATCTCAAAGCAGATATGAAAGTGTGATATTAGATGTTATAACAATGCCTCTTCGTTTCTTTTTCCCTTTTTTTTTCTCTTGATTATATTTTCCATTTATTGTATAACAGTTGTTGTCACACATTGAACCATTATGAATTAAAATATATTGACATATATAAAAATTGAGGGGGAAGCCGGGATGGCTCAGTGGGTTAAGCGCTCACTTTGCAGCGCCTGGGACCGAGGATCGAATCCCGGCCCTGGCCCATGCGGAACCATATGCTGAACTGGGAGCTCCCCCAGTTCAGTTCTCTCTCTGTCTCTGTATCTCTCTCTCTCTCTCTCTCTCTCTCTCTCTCTCTGTCAAAAATAAATAAATAAATAAAATAAAATGAAAAAAAAATTGAGAAGGCGATTGCAGAATAAAATAAAATTAGAGAACTGAAAATGATGACCTAGAAAATGAAGATGTCGAACTAAATGAGGAAACTGAGACAATAGAAGAGTTGGGTTAATTGTTCAAGTTTACAAATTTAGTTAGGCACAAGAATTGCAATTCCCTTGATTATCAGGCTACTAACTGTTCGTTGCTCATTCTTTCTATTGTAGAAATTTTCTAGTACAGATAGAGAAAATAACATAATAGACTCAATGTACTGATCACCCAAAGTCAACGTTTATAATGATTTGACAAAAACATGTTCATATACTTGCATTAAACTTATTTCTTAGTTTTTTATTCTGAGGTACTTTGCTGAATGTCCTTTACTACCCTTTATAAGAATGTGTGCGTTTATGTTTGATTGTATCATTGTTAGAATAGTATTCTGAAGATTGACACCTTTATGTTATTTAAAATGCCTATTTTTCCATCCAACAGTGTAATTTCACTTTAGTAGTAATCAGTGTTTTCCTTTTTCCCCACTAGTCATTTAAACTATTTCCATTTGCTGTCATCCTGCATTGATTGACACTTCTAAAATAAAGCTTAAACATGAGGATGATAAAGTAAACATTTATTTCTTTAATAGGAATGTTTTTAGTATTAGACGTGTTGTTGGCATTTAAGATTTGGGTTTATCATGGCAAGGAGTATTTTTCTATTCCTATTATACTAAGTGAATTTCTTTAAAAATCAAGAATGGTATTTGATTTACCAAATATTTTAACAGAATATTTCTTGATGATTTGTGCTGTTTTTTGCTCATTTGGCCTAATGATTCATATTATAACAGTAAATTGCCTAATTTTGAAACATCGCAGCATTCTTGGTATACACCCAACATGGTTATACGTGGCATCTGAATCCAGAAAACACCAAGCTGGAGTCCTGGGTTTACACTTAATGGCTTTGTAATTCTGTGCTTCGTTTTCTCATCTGTAAAATGATCACCATAATCGTTACCTCAGAATGATAAAGTTAGGTATGTACAATGTCACATAGGGCCTGACTCATATAATAAGTAGCACTACATGCAGCAGCCATCTTTATCATAGTGGTTTATTCATTTATATGCTATTGAATATATTTAAGGAGTAGGCAAATTATTGCAATTGCAACAATGATTATAAATTGGACTATGGATTTGGGATATGTGTATGTGTGTGGGTGCTACATTGCATTGGTTTTTGTATAAGGAAGTCTAATTTTTATATGAAGTTAGATGGGTGGGTGGCTGGCTATTATTTTCTATATTCTGAAACAGATTTATTCACTGGGAATTACCTATTTCTAGGCTATCTCTCACCCTAAGGCAATAGAGCGCATTAGTCATTAAACATCTGGATTCAAGTCCCAGTTGTTCAACTGATGAACAGAGTAACTTTAGACAATTGACTAAATATTTGTATGCCTCAGTTTCCTCATTTATAAAATGAAGGTAATAACAGTATCTGCTTCTCTGAATTAATGTGAGGATTCAATCACTATTCAGTAAATACTTGTTTTGTAACCATTATGGGCTAAAACTGTATTCAGTGTTATACTAAAAAAAAATTAAACTGGGAACATAGTAAGTAGTCACTGACAATTAAAGTTTATGGTTAATACTGTTATCAACATCACTACTCACTGAATTATAAACTATCTGGACAAAGGGCCTTTTACACTGGCATTCTTAGTAGTTTAGATCTAATAATATACATTGGAAAGTATGATGTTTTAAGTTAAATGATGAGTCAACAGGGCATTAAAAACAAAAATATAATATAATGCTTAGGTAGCCTTTAAATTTATAAGATAAATTTATAAATCTGTCTTGAAATATTTTCATAATTTCTTCTTATGGTGTTTTGGAGATATGAAATATAATAACAAAGTTTGAGATAGATGATAGAGTTTATTAAAATAAGAAAATTGCATTATTATTTCAAATGGCACAATTTAATTTTGACTAGGAAAGCTAATCAAAAGCTGATTGTCATGGAACCGATTTTGCTGGGTTCACATTTGTTGCATCTTGGCTCACACTTAAATGCTGCCCACATCTCTTATTCACCTTTCATGAAGGGAAATTGTGGAATCTTGTGAGTGAATCAAAAATTGTAACTTGTTAGTTATAAATTGGAGTACACCCAGGGCCTGAATTAAATATTATTTTTTTCTTTTCTCAACATCAAAGTATGTTCTTTGCTTGAGAAAGAGTTTTGTTATTTTGTTGTCGTTCATTTTTTAGAACAGCATGGCTATTATCTTTATGATTCCTGTCATCAAGCATTTTCCCAAAGCTGGCACTCTTGAACAGCATCTTGGGTGAAATTAGCTCATGTCCTTAAAAACTAAGTCCATGCTTACAGTAGTAGGGAGAAAGAGAAGATGGCAATGATTACGAGGCTTATTTCAAATGACCAGAATCAAAGTGAAACAATTTTCAGCATTTTTGTTTATAAACAGAAAACTTGAAATATTTGTGGAAGGAGAATATTAGAAGGGTCTCAAGCATGGCCACATTTTTAAGAAAATTTAGAAAAAGAAAGAAGACTAATATTAAATGTGTAATCATGACCTGGAAAGTTAATGAAGATAGTTGAAAAATTATAATAACAAATACTTCTGGGTCAACTCATAGTTAAAATTTCAGCAACTCTATCTATTAAGTTATTTTTACTATTGAGATAAAAGAAATAGTTAATGATGGTTTATTTCATTTCTTCCAAGCTACTATAAGGCTTCGTATCACAGTGCTACACAAAAACTCTTTTTTGATACAACCAAACTGGTTCAAAATACAGGAGTATATTTACTTGATTATTGATTTTGGCATTTGAAACACTTTATCTGCTGGAAAGTTATTGATATTTCTTTTCAAATATTAGGTTTATCACTATTGGGAAACTACAATTAAATTCTCTCATTTCCCCTCCCCTGGAGTCACAAATTTTATTAAGACAAACTCCATGACTGGCTTTGTTACAATGATGACATAATTCTATTTTATTGATTGGAAGTTTGAGGCACATCTTTTCAAAGTGACAGCTAATACTAAAAATGATTTAAAGTTTTATTAGATAGGAGAAATAAAAAAGATATTAAGGGAAATTAGGGATGCAACAAGTGGAAAGAGGAAAAAAAGACACTGGCCCTTTCTCCAGGTTCTCCTCCAAAAGCATCTCAGAGCGTCTCGTGACATCCAGAATTATAATTAAATCTAAAGGGCATTGTGCTTGTTTTGGTTCCCAGTACTCCTGAATTATGAAAGAATCTACTCTGGCCCTAATCTGGGTAAAGGTGGTGGTGGTGGTGGTGGTAGTGGTAGTAGTAATATTATTTTGAACACCTGAACTAATTTAATGCCTATGAAAGAAGACTTGCTGGTCTCTGCCTACCTCATCTTGATAAGTTTATCAGTGTTCAAAACCTCAAAAAATGATGAGGATTTAGAAGTTCTAGAATACTCTCATGTGGCCTTTCATACTTCCAAAGGATCTTGAAGAGTGTACAGAGGCAAGAAGTATGATGTGGTTGAAAAAACATTAGTTTGGAACCAGTTAGGCCTGGATTGGATATGACTTGATAATGTTCTATCTCTGTGACTTCAGAGAAGTCAACTTACTTTGAGGTTCATGCATCCTCAACACGATGATTGCAAGGCTGACAAATGTAGTCATTGTGAGAAGTAAATGAGTGAAGGTCTGAAAAGTAATCGATGCATTGCTTGCTGTATATAAGAGCCAGGATGTTCGCATCTCTGTCTTTCCTAGAGGCTGACAAATATGACATCTAAACTGCAAATTCATTTTAGCGTCTCTTCTAAGAGGCACAATGATATGGGTTTAAGCATACAAAATCTGGAACTCAAAGACTGCTTGAAACTAAGTCACAGTTCTGATGCTTATTAGGCGTATGATTTGGGGCAAGTAATTAAAACTTTTTATACTTAGCTTGCTCATCAAATAAATGGAAATAATAATATATACATCATATTCTAATATATGTAAACTGCTTAGCAGGAGTGCCTGGCGTATAGCAGATATTGAAGAAGTTTAGCAATTATCTTCCTGAATCTGCTGACAAAGGCAGCCTTTCCTACTTGAATATTCATACTCATTTGAGAAGCTTTAGTACTGATATCACAAAACAGTGAACACATTAGATATGGCTCCCATTTGGCCTTAGAATGATATTTGTGAATAATTTCTTAGTGGGTTTTTACCTTCTCATCTAGGTTTGATTTGAGTTCATTTTGAAAGAGTAGACATGTTTGGCAGGGAAAGTATATAAGTAGCATATAATAACACAGCAAATTACTCTTGCTGTTATATTTAATAATTAAAGATTTATTAGAGATAACTGAAAGTCCACTGAAGAATACTGTTAAATAGCTGAGATACAGCCTTCCTAAATGGCATTAGCTTTTCAACTATTGTGAGGACAGGCGTTTAAGTGAGTGAGTGTCTTTTGTTTCAGTGGGTATCCACCAATCAGTTTTTGTTTCATAGAACACTTTTGTAGATAAGTGTTGTCCTTTTTGCTCAGCAGAGTCAATGATCAGCTCTACCCTAAAATTCTCAGGGTTTTTTCCCAAAAAATGTAGAAAATTGATTATTTGAAGTTGGAAAAGCTGGGAAAGAGCTAACCAGATAGAAGAAAAGGGAAGTCCAGTGATAGATCAGTGAGGAAGAAAGAGAGCGTAAGCATGTGTTCTTTTTGTTCTTTCAATTATAGTTGACATTCAGTAAAAATGTGGTGGTTTTTTTTTGATAGATGGAAAATGACATTGTTCCAGATATTTATCTCTCAAGCTCTCTTTACTCTATTGTCAGAATCCACAAGTCTCCTCAAAATATCCTGTAGTTCTTCTAGGTGGACAAGGAGAAGGGATGATCTCAGAAAAACTCCAGATGTTACTGCTCTGGAGAAGTTAACAATTTATCTCAAGTTCAAACTGTTTATGAATTATTTGGATTTGAGCATGCTGCTTTTGGCTTCAAAATGCTTGTCCAAAACGCAGGAAAATTTCATACCTTAGCTTCATTTATTTGAATTTTTTTTCAGAAAAGGAATTGGATAAATAATTTCTGCTTTTGTGTGAAGTAACTTGTTCATTGCCTAGAAACTACCATTTAGGAACTCAAACATCAACCTTGTTGATTTTCTCTTCTAGGTTAACAGAGAAATAAAAAGACCAAAGGTAAAAATTTTTCTCTCTTCCACTAATTCGTGGAGAGTACTTAAAAAAACAACTTAAGGTATTTCGAATGGTATTTTTAAGGTAAAAAATATATAGAAAACATTTGTTGCAACTTGAAATAAAAGTGCTGTCTAGAGAAATAAATTAAGATACCCCACACACACAAGGAAAACAAAACATGTTACATTAACTTTGAAATACAAGCATATGATGATGAATCATTTTTTAACACCTTAGAAGTAAATGACTTTTGGAAAATGTGGCTAGTTTCTGTTGATTCAGAAAGTCTTTATATATTACATCTTGTAAAGCACATTAATGAATTAAACTTAGGAACAATTAGATAAATGTCATGGTACATTTGGGTTCTACATTTATAGCAACAGTTTTCCATTTTTAGATTGGAAGGTTTTAAAAATGTGCTTTGCTATATATTTTCCAATTGCTTTATTTGTTCAAAAGATATATTTTAATGTTTAATGCATAACCTAGTTTTATCTCTGACAAAATTTCTAGCTAATACGTATATATGTTCATATATAATTTACATATCTCTACCTCTATAAGAAATCCATATATTTATATCTGAATATTCATTTGTACATAAAAGCATCTGTCTTTATACATGCTTATTTTCTATTGTCAGATAGTACACACATACTATTTCCTATGCCTGGAAAATGCTTACTCTCATTGACTTCTTTACATTTTTAGCTCCTCAAAGAAGCTTTCCTTAACCCCCTGACATATAAAGACGTCTCAAATATGTCATATGTTTCTTACGCCATTGTAAACACTGATGTCTCTGAGATGTGTGCAGATTTTATTTGTATTGAGTGCAGTCGTAATGTAAATATTATCAAGAAATAAAATGGGGAAGCCGGGATGGCTCAGTGAGTTAAGTGCTCACTTTGCAGCCCTGGGGACTGAGAATCAAATCCCGGCCCCAGCTCATGTGGATCCATATGCTGAACTGGGGAGTGCCCCCAGTTCAGTTCTCACCAGGATGAGACCCTGGCCCAGTTACTGCCCTGTGCAGCCCTGCTCCCACCTGTGGAATGAAACTATGTGGAAAAACCTATGATGTGCAACTATGAAGACTGTTCTGGGCCCTCCCTCTTCTCTCTGTCTCTGTCTGTCTTTGTATCTCTCTCTCTCTCTCTCTCTCTCTCTCTCTCTCTCTCTCTCTCACTCTGTCAAAAGACAATACAAACAAATCTTTAAAAAAATAAAAATAAATAAAGAAATAATTACATAGGGAAGCTGGATGGCTCAGCAGCTTAAGCACTTGCTTTGCAGCCCTGGGAACCAAGGATCAAATCCTGGGCCTGGCCTGTGTAGACCAATATGCTGAACTGGGGTGTGCTTCCCATGCAGGAGGCCCCAGCTTGGTTCTCACCCCCTGGTCTGGCTCAAGGGGGCATGCCTCCCATGCAGGAGGTCCTCAGCCCATTTCTACCCTACATAGCCCCCCTGCCCACCTGTGTGGAACAAAACTATATCAAAAACTGATGATGTACAACTATGGAGACTGCTTTGGGTCCTCTCCCTTCTCTTTGTCTATCTCTGTCTCTGTCTCTCTCTGTCTCTGTCAAAAATAGTAAAATAAATCTTAAAAAAAAGAAGACAGAATATGAAAAGTGCAAAGTATAGTCTATTATTTGAATAATAAGTTTGACAAATAATACACTCTGGATGAAGATGTATCCCTAGACAAGCCACTGATGAAATCCAAAAACTGCTGGGGTATATATACAATTAGTATTGAATTATAATATTTTCTTATGTTATTTAGCAATGCATAATTATGTTCTTTGATAAGCTTTCATAAATGTTAATTTGAAAAATAAATACTAATTTTCGCTCACATAGAATGTCATTTAATTTGTGTATCAAGGGGTTAATCACTCACTCTTCTCATAACACCCTGCTCTTTGTCTTCCTGACACTTAACATACTTTATATACTAATACATATTAGTGTATAAAGAAATAATAAAAGACTTAAGTTTCACAATGGTAGCAGTGCGATTTTGTTAACTACTATTTATTCAGAACTTAACAGAATGTCAAGAATATAGTAAGAAAGCTATTTGTATTGGTTGAATAAATGAATAAACAAGTAAATGAATGAACAATTATCATTGAAGACTAAACTTGTATTTTAATATTTTCAGAAATTAAGTCATTTATGCAAGATAGTCATGAAACTTGGGAAATGAATGCATGTAAATACAACCAACAAATACAGTTTTAAAATTTTGAGTCCTTGAAAGAATGATACAGTGTTTTGTGAAATGCACTGCATCTAGTAGATTGTTGATAGACCTTTCCTGACATTATTTTATTTTTGTGGGAGTATTATTATTTTAAAACAAAGAATGGTCACAATCATAAGGAACTTCAGCCATAGTGATTCCATATTCTCTTCTGAAAACTCTGATGTACCAAAATTACTCACGTAAACATAGATTTGCTTTTAATGGTTGCAGAAATGATTACTTACCACACTGGAGATAATGGAGCCTTGCTGATGCTATAGAAAATAGTCGTTGATGATGGCATTGCTTCATCCGTATGCAAACATTTGCTTTTTCTAAGGATGCCAGACAGGTAGTCCTAAACTATAAGTCAATAAGAAAGAAAACTAGAAAGGTAGCCCTGTCAGCTTTTCTATTGGAATGAATTTCAAGCTAGGGCCTCTGTGTTAGGCTTGTGAAAACCAAAAAAGCATTATTAAAAAGTCAAGCTGTCCAACAGGCTTGAAAATGTTACCTCGCTATTGTTTTTCTGGCTACAGGTCCTGATTCACAAACACAATTAAAAAAAAAATTATAGTCCTTCCAAACCAACCTTTTTATTTCATGCACAGCTCACAGCATTCATAAACTGAGGCATTAAAATAGTTATATTTATCCTTCATATGTTTTTGTTTTCCAAAAATATCTTTTTAAATGCAAAGGCTAATTTTGTTTTACTTATAACCTAGTTACTAAGGTAATATTTACTATGTAGAGGACTAAAATCACCATCCAAAGATATTTTGTCTAAAAATGTTGTTATCTGTGCTAAGGAAATTTGGAACGTTAGAGTCGGACTGTAATTATGTAGTCAGCTCTTCACTGACATGATGGTCCTGGGGTACAACAGGTAAATGAAATCTACAAGTAATGCCAAATGTCTTTTATAGGAAAATTACGTTACATACAAATGCCAATAGCTAGCAGAATTGATTGAATTGAATGTCCTTTTCCTGTTCAGTTTCTGGTGGAGGTAGCACTAAGCAGTGTAATGGCCCGAAGACAAGGAATCACGGAGAAGCACAGAAACAAAGGTTATCGTTTTAATTAGTACCTGGAACCCAATGTTTATGGCATACCATTTTCTGAATGACTATAAAATGTGAGCAGAGTTAATTTAACATTCAACCAGGGTTTTTTTAAGCAACAATAAAACAGGTAAAATTATAAACCAAAATATAAGCCATATCTGTTCAGCCGATTGCACTTTGGACAAGCCTTCCCTTAGCCATTGTGGCTTCAGATCTCTATGCAGCAGCCTAAGGCATTTGTCATGATGCCAGATCACTTGACTAAATATTTAAACCAGAGGTATTACATGTGAAAAATTAAGAACCTTACAAAGGCCCATAGTCAGTACTCATTTTTTGTTCTATTTAACTTCTGCTTTTTGATTTTTCAGGGAAAAAAGTAAAGCTTAATGATAGAACACATTCTCTCTATATAAGGATGCATTTAAAGATGAGTATTTCTACTTTAATGTCATTGCTAACTCAGGGATGGAAATCCTGAATTTATAATCTCAAAGAGATGGTTCCAGTTTCTAAGCTGATAAACTAGCTTTAGTTTATTTTACGGCAGTTATATTATCATGCAGAGATATGCTGTTTGGACCATGGGGAAGTACTACAAAAAAAGCTTGATGACATCTCTGAACCCATAGCAACACTAGAAAACTGCAT
The DNA here is from genome assembly GCA_004027555.1 of Craseonycteris thonglongyai. Taxonomy (NCBI): domain Eukaryota; kingdom Metazoa; phylum Chordata; class Mammalia; order Chiroptera; family Craseonycteridae; genus Craseonycteris; species Craseonycteris thonglongyai. The sequence goes on from PVKE010034446.1 coordinate 9,835, forward strand.
AATGATTCAAGAATATCTTTTTAAAGAGATTAATAGAATATTGGCTCAAGTGATGAAACAACCAACTAGAGATGATCTCAAAATGACAACATTAGGGTTATTTCCTTTTATATAGATAGACCAACCAATCATTTGTTAGGCTAATTTCATTCAAACATTGTTTTGATTCATGGTTTACTTTTATCTAAGGAGACTTACTGTGAGGAGATGGAGGCATTGAAGAGTTACTGTTACTGCCAGAACTCAGGTTCTATCCATGTCAAAAGAGGGACTCACTAACCCTTATGCTCACCCTCACCAATTCCTACATGCCTGGCAAGGCAAGCATTCTTCGCCATAAAGACAAGGCTCTCCACTCCCTTCGGAAGCGGGAGAGGTTATAATTTCTTGGGGGAAAAAAACATGTTTTACAAAAGGCCTCCCATATTACTCTGAGCCAGTGGCCTAGTAGGATATCCCTTTTTCCTCCAAAATTGGAGAATTTTTCATTTAAAAATATAATAATATCCTAGAGTTTATTTATTTTATAAATTTTGAAAAAAAAATCTAAGATTCAAATTCCAAATTAGGTGCCATTGCTGTGTTTCAAAAAGCTAACTAATACTTTATTTTCTAAATTTTTGTCTATGCTAATTGTTCAACTATTCACTTAGACTTTTCATAGACCATAGTACCATTGAGATGGGAGGGGAGGCGGGGTTGTGTAATCAGACAGTATCTGCTTCAGCACAACCAATGGAAGGACACTTTATCCCATAGGTGAGCATGGTTCGATTTTAGAATGTTCCCTCTTGAGCTAAACAGTGGATAAATACTCTGACTTTAGTCAAGCCTTAGTATTTCTGAGCTTTAACTTCATTATTTATTAAATAAATATGCTGCTTCACAAGTTGTAAAGATCAATACGCTGTTATGTGTTCTAACAAAACTAATAGTTGTATAATTTAAGCATCACTTTAATTAACTTCCATCAACCTACTATAGAGCAAAACATTTTTTTTCTATCACAAGGATAACAATAATAATCCCTGTATCACAACATAGGGATAATACTAGTAATAATATAATAAAATAGTTCTCAGGTGCTGAGTGCTTACTAAGTGTGCTAAGAACTATATGTATTATCTCACCAAAAGAAAACTGCAGTGTGATGAAAATGTTGTGGAATTAAATAGTGGTGATGGTTGCTCAACCTTGTAAGTATAATAAAACCACTGAAGCATATGTTTTTAAAAGGGCAAATTTTATGATATGTGAATTATATCTCAATTAAAATAATTGTATGTGAAAGACTTTTGGAAAATTATAAATGTAGAGGCAGACTGAAAAGTGTTGTAAAGGATATAGTGGCAAATAAGCCAGTCATTTATTTTTTCTTCAAGCTCTTTATAATATGGTTGAGAATTTAAAACAGGTATGTAAAAACTAACTCCTAAGCAGTATGTGAAGTAGGACTATCACAGGCTTACAAAGTTTTACTACACATTCTGAGGACCAAGAGATGAGTATAAGCTTCCAGAAGAGTGATATCACTTATCAGGACATTACTTCATGGAATTAAAGGAGTTTTAGTATTCTGTAGAATGAAGATATATTAGAAAATCTGTATGCTATCTTAATGACGACCTCATGGGAAAATAAAAACATTATTTTCTTAGACTTTATTAGCATTGAAGGAGATCTTTCTGAGCTATTATTGCCCTAGATCTCACCCACTCTGGTTCCTTATGGTGTGGTGCTATGAAATGTGATTAGTTAAAAAGAAAGGTGCACATTCCAGGAGCGTTACTCTTGACTCAGTCTTCTGAGCAGGTGTCGGTTTCAAGATCAATTCCAGGAACACAGACACAGCTGAAATCATCTCTTTTTAGAAAATCTTTCCAAATCAGTCAGGTCCCAGTATTGATGGTCATTAGCTCTATGATTTGGAGCACATTATATAAATCAGGGGTGAGCTAAAAAAAACAAACGAACAAAAAAAAAACCATGCAAAATATTCTCATAATGTTTTCAGAAGGTTTACGGATTTGGGTTGGGCCACATTTAGAGCTGTCCTGGGCTGTGTGTGGCCCGCAGGCTGCAGGTTGAACAAGCTTGATCTACACTCTTAAGCACACTGCATAAGCATATTACATTTTTTTTTATGTATTACCTGAATGAAATTTAAAAATATTCTTCAGTGGGGACAGTGGGAAACAGGCCAGTAGGAGCTCTTATTTTTAAAGTGTGTGTGTGTGTCTGTTGATTTCCAGCTTAATGATAGGTATAAATAACTAGACCAAAAACAATTGACATTAGGGACCATCTAAAGCGGTAAACACAGTCTCTACCAGCTATTAGGACCCCTAGATCATTCATTTGGATATATTTGAGTTAAACTAGCAATTATCTGAATCAGTGTATTTGTTTTGAGGTGCTAGAACAAGTGGCTGTGTGACACACTATGCAATGTTGCTCCAGCAACAGTGACGACACGCCCCAGAGTCCCCTTGAGCCTTAAGACCTTTGTTCCTGGGGAGAATTAGTTCCTGGAGGAGGAAAACATAACACAGCCTGAATCTAATTTCAGTTGACAGTACAGAATTGGAACATGAGAGCTGTGTTGTATTGTGAGGTGGAGACAACCATGGAGTGCATTGAAGACATCAAGTTATGTCCAACATTTTGCCCTCGGGTATAGGATAGTATTGTGTTGTACAACAGAAGTTTATGGCCCATAAGCGAGCTTCCCTGCTAATCTACACACCATCCTGTGGTACATGCTTGTTCATCCTGTTTGGTGATGCTCTCTGTCAGAGTGTGGTAAACAAATAAATTTTTAAAAATTAAAGACAGATTTTTTTTTAATGGTCTATTTTCCTGGACATAGTTGAGCCAAACACTTCCACGTACCACCACAGACTAAAGGACAAAAAACAGTAACATATCTATATGCAGGCTAAATTTTTATATATATGTAGGTTCTTTTGTCTATTTTATATGCACATAAATTGAAATATATTTACATCTATAACACACAAACATGTTACTCAAAGTATGCCCAAGATATTGAGGATACCATTAAATCTTAATGTTGGTTAAAACAAATATTTTTCATATGAATATGTAATTGCAGGTGAAATTAAACAGTGCAATAAACTATGGTGCCACTTGCTAGAACTTTCAAGTTCCTTCCCAGTGTCGTCTTTCATGTTTCTTTTTAACTAGGTTGAATAATATAATCATTATTCAGAATGAGCTTTTGTGGGGAGAAAATTGATTATTACCTTTGTCACTATTTATTTAAGGAATCCATGGAAAGACTTCATTAAATTATAAATGCCTCGTCACTGATATCCTCATAATAGATTTTTGGTGTGAGCCAGTTATCCATTTCAAGGAATATACAATGCTGGAAGATCAGTACATGTACAGTGAAACTACTGCTGGTTTTGCTAATGCAATATTCATGAGAATTTGACAGAGACAATCACATTTTAATCTCAGAGCATAAGAATTTGAAATGAATTATTTTAAATTATAATTATCTATTGGTAAGAAAGTTTTGCAAGTGTTAGTATTTATATAATTAAAATGATTTGGTATTCTGTCAACATGGGAAGAGTGTGTTTAGAGAATATTTACAGTTTCTGAAGGGAATCATAAAGTTTCCTCCTCTAACTAAGCTTGATATTAATATTTTGTGGTTTATATGCATTTTAATATATTTGTTTTCAGGGAAAGAAATTGATCCTTTTTGGCTGTCATTTATGATTACATTGTTATTCAAAGATGTGATGCGACTGGGTTTGTGTAATAATATCTGAATTAGGGTAAAATTTGTTGTTTGAGTCGTTTGGTGGTATTAAGTTTTGTTCTAGCGGACTCTGGAGTTTGAATCCATGAGATATCAAAGATGTTGGAAGTTGAAGGTCCAAATCAACATATTCAGGGAAAGATGAATATCATTTAGAAGTCATGAGCTCTCCCCATGCATTACCAATCCTTATTGTCTCTTAAGTGTTTTCACTATATCACAAGAAATGAATCCTTAAAATATCTGCAGATTTTTGTAGCCTAGAAAATAAACAGTTTGCATTTCATAATGCAGAAGAAATTGGGGATAAAGTGAAAGGACTTTCTGAGAATTCCCCACATTTTGTACCATTGGCATTGGGATACTTCTATTCGCAGAACTTTGATCTCTGAAAAAAAAATGGACTATTATAACCTTTTTATCAGAATAGGGGAAACTTTTAAGAATTTCTTTCAGTCTGTCTTGGGATAAGAAACGTACCTGTCATAAAAGAGACTCTAAAACAACAGGCAACTCTAGAGTAAAAATGTGTTCATGTACACTTAGGTTGAAGGATGTCATTCCTAGGAAACCACAGGAATTTAACAAGTTTCTGTGGTGTGTTTCTTTCTTATCCCAGGGAAGTACAGTGAAAGTCTCAATAGTACTTTGGGTATGCTTGGGTACTAAAATGTCATCTGCTTACTTTTATATCTAAGAAGTAATTTCAGTTCACTCCTTTGTAATAATAAATACAACTTCAGTTGAAGCCAGTCCCTTAACACTGCCCTGGCGGACATGGAGCTGCCACTTACACTGGGTGAGAGGACAGGATTATTTCCCTCTTGTTCCCATGAAAGTCATTTACCTTCCTCCTCTCTGACTCCTCCAGGGATGAAGCAAGGGAAGAAAAAAGATATAGGCAAAACTGGTCTTTCCTGGCTCACACAATAGTAGTCATCTAGCTGGGTTTAGCCTATTCTTAAAACTGACTCTGAGGAGCACTTTTGAAAATCACTTTGGGGGAGCATTCCACACCTTAGGGATTTCTTTGTCTGCAGTTTCCTTAAGGGGAGCAAATGCATGTCCTTCAGATGGTCGTTCAGGATTTTCACCTCAGTCCTGTGCACCCATGGCTGCAAGTCCCGGTTCTTTCTGTTGAACTGTCTTCACCACTCACTACCCGCCCCACAGGCTCTCTTGGACAGGATACGACATAATCTTGTGCTGGCTTTCTAACCCTTGATCCACTGGCAATGCTCACACATCCCTTGTTCTAACAAGCTCTGATCCTCAAGTGGCTCCTGCTGCAGTGATGTCTCTTTGTTCTGCATCAGAGCACTAGCCAGTCACAGTCCCTCCTCTTGAAGATTTCTTTTGCATGAGTCAAATCTCAGTTTGCTGACTACCCCAACTACTGCCACCAAGTTCCAGCAACCAGTACCAACCATGGAAGTGCTTCTCCCCTGCACTTGAGATAAAGGAAAAGTAAGCTTTCACCTTGAATGTGCATGCCAGTCATATCACACAGCCCAATTCTCCCCCCAAATCCTCTTCTACTTCTCGATCTCCTCTTGGCCTTTCTTGCCTCATTAATGGCATGGAAATAGGTAATTAAATTAGGATCCCCAAAGTGGTTTTCAGTGTTCTTTGCAAGTCTGGCTTAGGCAATCTTGTACCTTGTTTTGTAAAACGGAAGTAGCAGGCTGGTTTTTGACTTCTTATCACCTCATGATTACAGATGAAATTGAAACAAAGAAAAAGAGTTTGTTTTAACATCCTATTACAGCTTCATATTATTTGCTTACCGTTCTCTATAAAATAATGTTAAGCACCCATTGACTGATACATGTGTGCCCTCTGTCAGGCACAGTACAAGGTCCTGTGGCACTCCTGCTCTCACAGGAAAGAGAAATCATGTAGCAAAGAACACTAGACTTACCAAATCTACTAACTACAGTTACGGAGCCACATGGCTTGGATTTGAATCATAGCTTTTCTCTTTCTAATTACGTGATGTTATTCAGTTTACTTAATCATTCTGTGCTTCAGTTTCCTCATCTGTCAAATGAAGATCGAATAATACCTCTTTCATGCAGCTGTTAGAAACATTGGAGTTACCGGTAGTATAGCAAAGTACTTATAACGCTGTCAAGGTGTTTGTTAAATAAAGATAACTGCAAACCTCTTAATCGAGGTTCTTAACTTTCCTGTGGTGCTATGTTACATGGTAAAATATATATCACACTAAATAATTTATTTAAAACGAGAGAACGGTAGAAGCTGGGATGGCTCAGTGCTCGCTATTCAGCTCCTAGGACTGAGGATTGAGTTTCGGCCCTGGCCTATGCGGACCCATATTTTGAACTGAGTGTGCTTACGATGTGGGAGGCCTCCAGTTCAGTACTTGCCCTCTGGTTCTGCCCCTGCCTTGAGTGGGTGTGCCTCCCATGCAGAAGGCCCCCAGCCCAGTTTTTGACCTGTGCAGCCCCCGCTCACCTGTGTGGAACAAAACCATGTCGAAAACTGATGACTGATGACGTACAACTATGGAGAATGTTCTGGGTCCTACCCCTTCTCTCTGTGTCTCTTTTTCTTTCTGTCTCTGTCAAAAACAATAAAATAAATCTTAAATAAATAAATAATAAATGAGAAAACAGGGATATTACTATTAATAGAATGAGGAAATAATGAATACTCACACGCAAGAGGTGTGAAAAAAAAATGTCTTTGCAATCCTTGGATAAATTTAAATTTTTATTGGACTCCCACTGTTTTTTTATCATCTGAATCATTATATAAAAAAATAATATGCTTTATAATGGCATATATTTAAAAAATAAAGATTGTGAGAAATGTAACAGAAAATAAAAACAAGTCTAGAGGAAAACTCTATACCAGGAGTCCATAGAGCCAGAAAAATTGCCCTACTCATTTTGATTCTGAATTGCTTAATCACCAGCATCCAAAAGGACATGTGATTTTAAGTCATATTGTCCACTAAGCCTAAAATAAAGCAAAAAGTAAAAATTGTAAAAGCTATACTCAGTTATTATAAGAAAAATAGTGTTTATGGACAGTAAAAAACAGGAAAAATAAAAATAAAACATCTAAATGAAGAGGACAGTGAGCCATGTCCCTAGTATTATAACATCTTTAAATACTTCCCTTCCATTAATGCAGTTTTAGACAAGATTTTCTTACAATGCTCAGTGTCAGCTTGTGCCATATTCTTGCTGCCTAGTTCAACGAGGAGAATCTGTCAAGTGGTCAAGAGGATGTGGCCCAAATCTTCAAGTTTTTGATATTCTAATTATAAGTTTCTACAGAAATGGATGGAGTATATGTCCTTTAAACCCCTCTTCCCCCATGTTGTTCCTCACAACTGAGGTTTGACAAAAGAGAAATTGCAGACAGTCTAAGCTTATTATGTACGAGGACAGGAACCTGCAGTGCTACTGATGAGAGCAAATCCACATGCTTTAAAAATCAACTGAGCTCATGGTGACGTTGACAGTCCTGTTAGAGAATGCTTCTCAGAAGCAGAGGACGCAAGCACATGTTTTTCTTTGCCACCTTGTGTTATACAATTCTAAAGTTAACAGCAACAGACTTTGCACTTAGAATGATTTCAGTGCCGCTTTGCATAATGCAGAGAGGAAGTCAATTTTAGGAAGTCAGTCTTAGCTTAGGTATAAACTAAGCATGAGGGAACTGAATTCAACTTCTAGTACCATCCCCCACCCCCACCCCGTTAAGTTGACCAAGTCATTGCACCT